>JAMWYP010000309.1:485142-609357 GCA_025563575.1 Acacia pycnantha | reverse complement strand
CACTAGTGTGGAAGTAAATGTGCAGAAGAAATAAAAAGAAGATGAGATAAGAATGGGTGTAGGCACACAGCTAGACTTATCTCATCAAAGAGGGAGAGAAGAAATGCAGATGCAAGACATAATAAATTTCTACATAATTTTGGAATCTTGTTTACAATTATCCAATTAAACAACTAGACAATTTATCAACCTAATTAAACAATTAAGTCGATAAACCCAATTGACAATTAAATTAATAACGAAAACTCAATTATTAATTCAATTGACAATCTAAAGGTTGCAAACAAGAATCCAGCAATAAGCATAAAAACTTTAAATTATCAATCTAATCCAAAAGAAATAAGTTTACAATCTAAAACTAGATTGTTCTCAATTAACATAACTTGGAATCATTTAAAACTAAACTATCTCAAGTCTCGAATTAAAAAGATAAAAAGAACAACACTCCCTTGTGGTCTTCAAATGTACGTTCCTAGGCTCTAGCTTCCTCCATGCTCCTCCCAAATTGCCTCCTAATAACTCACGCGGCCATGGATTTATGTTCTCCACCGAACCTTTTGCACCTCACAACCATTTAATTGTTGATTAGAGACTTCAATCGATTCAAGGTGTGGGTCCCGTGGATGAATGAATCAATCAATGAATCAAAGAATCAGAAACTCCTCTGCGTGTTGCGGCGTCTGTGTGTGGCTCTCCAAGGGCGTGATTTTTATTGGCTAGGTTAGGTTAATTTATAAGAGGAAGATAGGGCTTTTGGATACCAACTTGAGTCCAATAAAATTCCACCATTGGATTTCCTTTTAGCTTCCTGAAAAATTTTGCACCATAGGATCTAAATATGATAAAATCATGATCTATCATATATTAGAATTATTATTTAATCACAAGATATTAATCAGAATATTAATAATTTAGGCCTAATAATCTCATAATTAATTCTAATTTATATTATTTCCTAAAATTGGCTAACAATCTAAATATTATCTAATAAATCCAAATTAGCTTAAAATAATCTCCAAAATAAATGAATAAGGCGGGATAAAATATATAAAAATTGGGATTTATCAATAGTTTATACAGTTGTATACATGGAAGCTACTTTGTTTGGTGCCTCCGTCAAAAACTGTAAGTTTAATCTTCACCCAAATTGACGACAAAATCTTCATCATCGCTTTGGCCTGAATCTTCCTCTTTTGAAGAACTAGCTTGATTCTCAGTTTCACTTTGCTGGAGTTGCTTAAGCATGATACTGAGTTGTTGGATAATCCTGTTTATTTGAAATAGCAGCAAGGGTGGTTTGGGCATGGCTCTTCTGGTTTAAGAAACCTGCTCTCTTCTGAAGCAAAAAGAAAATTTGGATTCTCTTTGAACCACTGTTCTACTGCTTTAGAGTCTACTTTGGACTGGTTGAATTTTGCCCACCAACGCACAAAGGGTAATCTTTGTAGGATGGGAAAATTTGGAGAACTTCTGTCATTATGTGAAAACCTGTATTGCCAAGAGAAAATCCAGGATACAGATAATTTGGAAAGATAGTGAAGATCAATTGAAAAAGGATCACCACTATGATTGAATTTTTTCTTAAAAAGACTCAATGCTGTTGGAACAGTTGGTGGAAGAATTTCAGGAATTGGCCCGTAGAAGGCCCACCAATGTTGAAACCATTGAGGAAAAGTGTACTTGGTTTTTTGTTTAAAGTAAATAAACCAAGTATGTTTAAAAATTCTACTTTGATCCCAAAAGACATTATACCAGGCATTATTATAGTCCCAGTAAGTGTATCCTTTAGGTTCATATTTAATGTCAAAAAGTTTAGGCTTGGATAAATCTTGCCCCCACAGAGAGGGTGTGAGGACTTTTAGAATTTGGAGAGTAGAATAAGTTATTAGAGTTTCATCCTATTTTGATGTATATCGAGTCAACTCGATAGATCGAGAATGAACCAATATTAGCTCATAGTATTCTCTGGTTTTTTGCAAATTGGTAGGAAGGAAATGAAATTCCGAAGGGAAAACTTTCAATGCTACTTGGTTAGGTGTTTCAAAGAAAAAATCAGGTTCAATTTGTAGGATAGGCTTTACTTGTGCATGTTCTGTAGTGTAAGGAGTATCCATTAGGTTAATGGCTGGAGTAGCCAATAACGGTGTTGTAACCTGAGGAGGATTTTTCTGGGCTAATTCAAGAGCAAATTTAGCATTAGCTGAATCATACTCTTGTTTACTGATTGCTTGTGAAGGAGAGGAAATTAATGACAAAGCAAGTGTTTTATCATATTCAAGAGCCTGGGTTTTATTATCCTTTTTGGCCAATACTTCCTCCCAAGTTTGGGTTGGAGGTTTCTTAGCATAGGAGTCAGTGGTTTTTCTGCCAGGTTTGGAGGAGATGAGCCTTTGGGTTTGAGACTCTGTTTTTGGAGTGAATGACTCCGGTTTGGGGGTGGATGACCCTAATTTTGTTTGAGATCTTGTTTGCAGTCTGGATCCCTATATTTGGGGAACTGTCTGACTGGTTGATCTCTCCGGTGAAGGAGTTTGCTGTTGAAGAAATTTTTTAATAATCTCCTGCAATTCTTCACTGGAGATTGGTTTTTGAGCTTCTTGGGAGTAGCTCTGTTTATCTTCTTCCTCTTCATGGAGGGGTTGCTTGTCTTTTGGCTCTTCGCCAGGTTTTTTCTTTCTTGGCATTTTCTGGAGAGAGTGAAAGGGTTTGTGGGTTAGTTTTACTCTCAATCCTAAGAACTACCCTGTAAAAACTCACGGGTAAGGAAATCAGGAAGAGAATTAGAAGTGTCTTTGATGAATTCAATATCAAAATAAAAAACACTCAAAATGGCTTGCCAACGGGCAAAAATTTGTTTTGATGCAAGATTTTTAACATCCTTTTGTAAAACATCTTTTGCAGATTTACAATGAATGCGGATTAAAAATCTTTAGTTTAAAAGATCAACTTGAAATTTTGAAACACATAAAACAATTGCCAAAATTTCTTTTTTGATCGTAGAATAATTCTGCTGAGTAGGATTCCAATGTTTAGACGTAAAAGAAATGATTTGTTCTTTTCCGCCAAAACATTGTGTAAGAATACCTCCATAGCCTAATTCAGAAGCATTTGTTTCGACTATTTTGAAGGCAGATGGAATTGGAAGGTTAAGACACGGAAGTTCCTTAACCTGTCGTTTGATTTGTTTGACAACTTCAGTATGAACATTGGTCCAAGGAGAAGGATTTTTGTTTAGTCGTTGATGAAGAGGTTTGACAAAATTGCTAAGTTGAAGGATAAATTCAGCAACATAGTTTAAACATCCTAAAAACCTTTGAAGTTGGGTTTTATCAAGAATTTGATCAGGAATTTATCTACAAATTGATTTGCTAATTCAATGGGAATTATGGTTCCTTGACAAATCCAATGTCCGAGAAAACGAATCTTGGTTTGAAAAATACTAATTTTTGGTTTGGAAACCACTAAACCATTTGTTTCTGCAGTTCAAATAAATTTTGAAACATGTTTAAAATGATCTTCCAGGGAGTTTGAAAAGATTAAGATGTCATCAATATAAACAATAATATATTGACCTTGATAATTAAAGATCTCGTTCATAATCCTTTGAAATTCAGAAGGGGCATTTTTTAAGCCAAAAGGCATAAAATTCCACTCATACTGACCAAATGGAATAGTAAAAGCAATTTTATACCTATCCTTTTCTGAAACTTGGATTTGGCATAATCCAGATTTCATATTAAACTTTGAAAGGATTTTTGCAGAATGCAAATGTTTTAGCAAATCAGCCTTGTTTGGAATTGGATATCAAATCCATTGCAAAGCTTCATTTAAAGGTTTGTAGTTGATGATAAGCCTAGGTGTTCCACGTTCAATTTCTGCATTTTTGTTGACGTAGAACGCGGCGCAAGACCATGGGCTATGACTCGGACGAATGAGTTTTTTGTCAAGAAGATCTTGGATTTCCTTTTTACAAGTGTCAAGGAGTTCTTGAGTCATCTGAATGGGTCGAGCTTTTGTTGGGATGTGTTTTTCAGAGAAGTTTGGTTTGTAAGGAAGATCTACAGAATGTTGCTTTCTGTTCCAGAAGGCATTTGGTAAATCAGCACAAACCGTTTGATGAATCTTGTCAAGATAGGATTGGATTCTTTGTTGAACAGCAGGTTGTTGGAGTTGTTGCTCAATTCATTTAAAAGAGACTTCTTCTTTGAGAAAATTGATCTAGTTTTGTTTGCGAAAAAGAGTATTTAATTCTTTAAGCTTGGGTTTTTCAGTAAAAGGAAATAAAATGGTTTTGCCAAAATGTTGTTTTGAAAGATTGTCAGATTCAACCCTAAAAGGAATTAAAAGTTGTGCAAATGGTGCTCCAAGAATAATTTGTGCTTCCATATCTTTCATAAGAATAAATGGAGTTTTAACTCGCAAACTTTCATTTTCAACAACAACATTTGAAATTTTGTACTGGACAGATAATGGTTCTCTGCTAACAGAACTATATCTCTCAGTAGTTTTCTCAAAATATTTGGTAGGAACTAAGCCTTCTAAAATACAATTAGCTTGAGCCCTAGTATCAAATAATACAGATTGTTCTATAACAAGATCATTATTAATAATGATTTTTTCTTGTATATAAAACTTCTGTAGGAAAATTCTTTTAATTATGTTTAAAAATGGTGTTTCTTGTTCTGGATTATTATCCTCAATTTCATTTTCTAAAAATCGATCAATATTCTCATTAGAAGAGTTTTGTATTGAGGAAAGAAATTCTTGAATTTGCAGTAAAGCTGACTCATGAGAATCTCGACTTGATTTAAGAAGTCGAACTTCAACCTTAAGATTATTTATCTCAGATTGAAGATCCTGCATAGTAGCTGGTTTAACAGAGTGTTTGAATCTTTCCAACGTTTTGGTCAGATCATATTTGTTATAAGAACCTAAAAATTTAGAAGAAGAAGAAGGAGTAGACGAAGGTTGGGTAATATCTCTGAATTTTGAAAGATACGTACCTTTGTCAGAATCTGGAAGTTTACTAATGACATCTAAAAGCAAATCTTGCTCTTTGGTGATGACATTTATTTGAGGGGAAGAACCGTCAGATGTTGAATTGAAACCATCATCTTGGATTTGGTTAAGATCTTCAGAATAACTTTGATCTTCTTCAGAATCAGAAGATGTTTCAAGCAGGAGATTGTTTATTTGCTCAAGGAGAGGTTCCTCAATCTGAACATTTCTGATCTTTTTGGAAAAGCGACAATATTTGGTATAATGACCAATTTTACCACACCTGAAACAAGTTTATCCCTTCTCGAAACATCCTTTTGGAAATTATTTTTGGGTTTAGAAGGTAGATTCTTTTGTATTTTTGGGGAGGAGTGTAAATATCATCCTTTTGATAGGGGCGTTTGTTACAAAACCGTTTATTTTTTGAAAAAGCGGGATTAAAACGAGAATTTTGTAAGACTTGTGTTTGGGTTTTTTACAAGAAGGAAGACCAAATTGTTCACAAAATGATCCTAATTCTTTTCTGTTGACACCCTTTTCTTTGGCAAGCTGATGTTTTATTCCATCATCTTGACATATTTTTAAAGTAGTTTTCTGAACATAAGAAATCAACTCTCCATATGTCAAATCTCCATAAGGAATGTTGTCATTATATTGATGTCTAAGTTTATCATCAACCTTGATTGGCATCATCTCTTATGTATACCTGACTTAGGAAAGTATCTTTGTACAATCTAAAATTAGATAATGTTTGACAATGGATGTTAGAGAGTAGTTCAGAAGAGCGATCTTTCCAAACATTTGGATAGCCCACAAAGTGTTTAATAATTGTAAAAGTAAGGGTATTAACAGAATCTGGAATAGGTTCACCATTATGAGTAATTGGAGTTCCATCAGGTTCAGTTTTAACAGAAGAAATGATGTTTGATTTTTCTTCATAAGACAGATAATAATCCCACCAACCTTTAAGTTGTCCAGTGAAACCAGAAACTAAAATATTAGTTATTTCTGTATCCGAATAATCACTTGTTGTTTGATAAGCAGTACTTACTATGGTCATTTGTTGAAGAATTTGAAGAATATTTGTTTCACTCTGACCATCAATGTTCCATTCATAAACATTGTTAGCGTTGAAAGATTTAAAAGTTTGATCTTGGCGCTTCTCAGTTAAAATATCCAAAGGACTGGCTCTTGGATATTATAACTTTGAAGATTTTTTCCAATATTGCTGGTTGATTTTGAAATCAGATTTTGAAGATTCAACATCAGAATTTTTTTTCAAAATTCATGACTTGTCTAGAAGAAGATGATTCTGAAGGTGTTTTAGGGACAATTTTTTGGTTTTAGATGAATATCAGGAGTTTGGGGATCTTCAGCTTGTTTCTGGTGTCGTAAACGTTGCTCAATTTCTGCAACCAATTTGGCTTTATTTTTACCTAGTATACTTGCCCTGATTTTTGGATCAAGTTGAAATGGTTTGAACAGAGGTTGGGTTGTGGAAATTGTGTTAGAAGAGTTTTGTGCAGAAGGAGTTTTGATGACATGATCTCCAATGATTTGAAGATACTGATTAGTATAATTATTTTGTTCTATGAGATTTTTGATATCTCTTGGACCAACAGGTTCCTCTGAGATTACGGTTTTGAAAGCAAAAGCTACAAGAGGTGGTGTTTACCGTCGACAATACCAGGAATCTGATATGACTTTTTTGGAGGAACTTCTGAAGAAATAGTTTGTCCTTTAGAGGTTTTCCAATCTCTTTTGGTCATATTAATTGTTTGGGTAAATGGATATTCGATTTTTTTGTTGTGAAGCATAAACTTCGAACCAATCAAAAAATGGAAGATTCACTTGGTACTTTTCAAGGAAACTGTAGAATTTTTCTTGGATATTTTTTCGCAATGATCCTTTGAAATTTCCTAAAAACCAGTTTCTTTGCAAAGTATTGTATTCTGAATAAAATTCTTTTTGCAAACTTTGTTTATCAATTTGAAAATGATGCTCAAGAGCACCCATGGTTTGAGGTTCACCTAACTCAGTATAAGACAAAGAGTCAATTGAATTTAGATCATCCTCTCTTTGATAGTTTGCATGAGGAATTGTTCCAGAATTATTGATTCCTTGAATTGAGACATTGGAAGGTTGGTTTTCCGTTGGTTATGGAGGAAGAACAGGAGGCTGACGTGGCGGAGGTGGGGGTAAATTGATAACCGAAGGAAGGGACCGTTCAGAAAAACTGGAATGTCTTGGTAACTCAGAGTTTACAGATCTAAAATCCTCATATCTTGAGAATATAGATGAAGTAGAGCTTCGAGTGTTGGGATCCGTACACGTAGCGGAATTAAAAACTTACGAATCCCATCGAAGGATCCATTAATAGCGTTTAAATCAAGGTTAAAAGAATCCGAATCATACCTATGCCGATTCAATGAATTTGGACACTTTTGCTCGTGTTGGGCTATTCTTGTGTGTGACCCTGCAGACCCACATGAGATTGGCAGCCGGCCAATACTGTACCAACCCACAAGTCGCAAGCGGCCTCTAGCAAGACATTGCGACTACCCAATTCATATGGGGATCGATAATACGATACAACCTATTGTACAACCATGTCACGTCCATTTTTGTCACGCGATAATTTGGTCAAGGTTGAGGCATAGAGAATTGAAGGTGGAATATCACCTAGAAGGGGGTGAATAGGTGATTACAAAATTCTTTCGATGATTGTTCGGTCACCCACACAACAGATATGAATCAAGGCAAAGTAGAGATAGAGAGGAGAAGATTGACACAGAGAATTTATACTGGTTCGGTCCAAATCTTGACCTACGTCCAGTCCTCAGAAACACTCCGGGATTTTACTATCTTACCCAGAAACACTCCGGGATCTTACACTTGCCCAGAAACACTCCGGGACTTTTACACTTGCCCAGAAACACTCCGAGACTTTACACTCTCAATTACACACTCTGTTATCCTTCACTCGGACTCACTCCCCCTTACAAGTTGTAATTGTACTCCCTTACTTAAGGTTCCACAACCGTAAGATTTACAGATTAATCAAATGATAATTAAACTCCTCACTGAGTAGATATATGATAAACACTGAAGCTCTATGTATTAAAGATACAGATTAAAGTATTAAGCAGTAAGAGACTAAGCTTCCTGTATGCGTTTTCTGTACAATGTCTTCTCTCTTTCCAGACTTCAAATCTTCAGCTATTTATACTGATTGAGACTAGGTGACCGTTGGAGATGTATTACGATTTGATCTCGGTGGAAGCCATTGTTGGGATCCGTACACGCAGCGGAAGAAATCTCATCCATTTAAAATTTAACGAATCCCAAAGAGGATCTATCAACGGCGTTTAGATCAAGGTTCGTTAGAGAAATCGTACCTATGCGAACTCGTGAGCGACCTTTGCAAACACGTGGGCTAACACCTTCTTGTTCGACCTTTGCAAACATGTGGGCCGTATTAAAATATTCAAGACTAATATCAATTATTCCTTGAATTTCGAATTTGGATTAAATAATTTAATTAAATCTGTCCAACAGATCTAATCTAATCTATTTAATTAATCCATATTAAAAGCCTCTTTGATTTAATTTATTTCTATAAATCAAATCGAGATATGATATATATCTATTTAATTAAATCGAGATACTATATCTCAACTCAATTAAATATGAGATACCACATCTTTATTCGAAAATCAAATCTGAGATATGATATATATCTATTTAATTAAATCTGAGATACTATATCTCAACTCAATTAAATATGAGATACCACATTTTTATTCGAAAATCAAATCTGAGATATAATATATATCTATTTAATTAAATTTGAGATACTATATCTCAACTCAATTAAATATGAGATATACCACATCTTTATTCGAAAATCAAATCTGAGATACAATATCTCTATTTGTTTTAAATATTTAATTTATCAAATAAATTAAATATAAAACAAATATTATATAATAATATCATTATTAAATAATAATATTATTATTTAATTTCAAAATTATGTATATATATATATACACATGTATACATATATCCATCCTAGATTAAATGTTGTATTCATTAGATCTTAGACATATCTAAGATTCAATGAATCTGGACACTATTGCTCGTATTGGGCTATTCTTGCGTGTGACCCTGTAGGCCCACATGAGATTGGCAGTGGGCCAATATTGTACCAGCCCACAAGTCGCAAGCGGCCTCTAGCAAGACATTGTGACTACCCAATTCATATGGGGATCTATGATACGATACAACCTATCATACAACCATGTCACGTCCCTTTTGTCACGCGATAACTTGGTATGTTCTTGACCATTACTTTCTCGATTCTTGAGTAGTCTAACAATTGAAATGGAAACTCATTTCCATCGTAGTATGGCCATACATTTCACCGACTCACTCATCGAGGGGCCCAGATTATACATGAGATAAGCATGACTAAATCCATACAACTTTCTCATAGTGGGTCAATCCAGCACCTTGTACTCTTACAAGTGCCTATGACTTTGATTCGTATCTCCATACTCATCAAAGTCATACCAGTCTTATTTCATCTTTGCTCCCACATAGATGGCCAGGCCGGGGACATTTAGGACAATCTATATGATATGTCCAAGGATACAGTTATCATAACAAACATGCAAATAATATGATAACAAAAGGAGAAATACTTTAATTAATAATAACGTCAAAGTATAATGATCTGCCCCTAGGGCATAATTTCCAACAGCCATAGCCGTTGGTGAAGCTCGTGAGTCTCTTGGATATAGTCGTTTGGACATGAACTGCTTCGTCTTCATTTTAGTTGATTTAAATATTCAATCTGCAGAAGCAATATTCAGTTTGAAGACATCCGCTCTTTCTGCCAAGCCACGATCGGATGTTTTCTTAGTTGGGTCTCTTTGCAGAATGTTTCCCATGATGCTTTGTCAGAAGGCGTGCGGTTGAGTTTCTTCCATTCCATGTTTTCTCCACTAGTTTCTGTCCAGAGTTATATTAAAATAATATATGACCCATATCTTGATGAACATTTGAATCTTGAATCCGTTGGAGCATTTCATCGTTTGAACATCTGAATCCATTGAAGAACATTACAATTGAGTGTCCAACTTCGTTTCCTCGGATTCCTCATTGAATTCTGTCTTCTTCGCCATTTCTGAACATCTGCAGCAACTTCTCATTCAACTTTTGACAGATTTGGATTTTTGTCAAGTTGGATGTGATCTCAAGCTTTAATCATCTGAAACTCACTAACAAATTGATTAAACATTGTTAAGAATAATAATGAGTGATGATAAGAAGTAATCAAATCACAATCAAACATTCTGGAATTTCCGATACGGTGATTTGCTGATGCACAGAAGGTAACTCCAGTTATGCCTGGAGTTAAAATGTTCCTGATCGATTTCTGTTCTGAGTTTGACTGGAGTTGATTAGCTGTAACTGGAGTCACCAATGCTTTTTCAAACTTCATCGCGTTCTGTCTTCATGAGTGACTGGAGTTGACATGCTCTGACTGGAGTTAGGTAGTTCTACAGAATCAGTTTATTCAATGCAGCAAAAGAATTCCTCATACATGCCTGGAGTCATGGTATTTAATATTGAAGATAGTTGTGTTTTTGGTTCATATGCTTGGAGTCATGGTTGGAACACCTCGAGTTGCATATTATACATATTCTCAGTCAGAGACGAGATGCATAGTTGTAACTAGAGTTATCCCGTATAACTGGAGTTACAATGATCTGAATTGCTTTTTGTTTCGATTCTGTACTGATGTAACTGGAGTTGTTTAGCTGTAACTCGAGTTACCAATGCGTTCTTCCTTCATGAGTGACTGGGGTTATCTTGTATGACTGGAGTTGTATAAGTTCAGCAGAATCGGATTGCTCTCTGTGATGTCTGTAACTCGGGTAATGCCTCGAGTTTTCCTTTCTAATATTCATTCCAAAACTTGGTCTTCTCCCCATCATCCATTGAAAGCTTCTAACTCATTGAGTGCAGTGGATTATTCTCATATGAATGAGAAATGTTCTTTTACCAGCGTTCTTGCTCATCTGAACTGATGGCCAATTTTCGTGGGCCATTTCTCCCTGGTCTAAACTTCGTTTTGGTTGTTTCAAAGCTTGATGGAAATCCCTTTGAGTCTACTTTCATATGCCATTGATTTCAGCTCAATTGGATTTGTACTTTGTGAGATAAACCTAAAACATTGAAGGTTGGTCTGCTGTGTGGCGTGAATTTCACTGTCAACTTCAACAATTCATTGATCCTTTATCTGACCTCCTTTTGACTTGAATTATATGTCAAAATGACGTATTGGAAGTCTAGTTTCATACTAAATTGTTTTCACCTCAATTTGACTTCGGGTTTGAGAGATATGGTCCAATTACCAGAGGTCGCCAGCTAAAACGCAGAACAGAGCTTTGCTAATATAACCCTTAACTCGAGTTATGTGGTATGACTGGAGTTATATCAGTTTCTAAACTACCAAAACACTGTAGCATAGGGGACGACTCGAGTTGTAACACCATGACTGGAGTTATGTCGACCTGAAACTGATTTTTTGCTTATTTTAAACCTGAATTGATCCATTTCAACTTCCATATGATCTTAGACACTTCTAGCATCAATCTAGGAACTTGAATAAAGATGTTATCATTCCATTCAGCAAGTTCTTCCATCTTCCAACTCACATCTTGATCATTATTCATCATTTGAACTTCACATCTTCTTTGATTCAATTTCTTTCTTCTTCTTCCTCTAATTTGATACTTCTTTGTTGATCTTCTACTAAAATAGACTTCACATCTACATTAAATATAAGAGTTAATCAAAGTAGAAGATAAATATAGTATGCAACCTTTTTGCTCTTAATAATTTCATCTATATAAGACATCATCAAAACTAATCAAAACCAACAAGAATGTCAACTTCCTGTTCTTGACCATTACTTTCTCGATTCTCGAGTACTCTAATTGAAATGGAAACTCTTTTCCATCGTAGTATGGCCATAAATTTCTCAGACTCACTCATCGAGGGGCCCAGTATTATCTCTCTACAAATGTGAGGGATAAATTCCATCTTGACCATTCACATTCCTCTGCATGAAAAACATTGATCCCGATCATAGCCTTTATCATCACCCGGTAAAAGGTGACTTTTGACTAGCTCAAAGATCATCGACTCATCATGTAGGAATCCATGATGATCTCAGGTCAACGGGCGTTGTGACACGGTTATACATGAGAAAAGCTTATGACTTAATCCATGCAGCTTTCTCATAGTGGGTCGGTCCAGCACCTTGTACTCTTACAAGTGCCTATGACTTTGACTCGTATCTCCATACTCATCAAAGTCATACTGGTCTTATTTCATCTTCGCTCCCGCGCAAATGACCGACCAGGGACATTTAGGATAATCTATAAGATATATCCAAGGATCAGTTATCACTATAAACATGAAAATGAAATGATAACTAAAGGAGAATACTTTAACATAAACATATAAAGTACAATGACTTTCCCCTAGGGTATAATTTCCAATATCGAGGTATGTCAAAAGCCATTCTAACAGATCCTGATTGGGTTTGCAAAATTCTACTGATTTGAGGCATGGGTTTTGGAATAGGTTGGACAGTCTTTTCCATAACCCAGTCTTCTGGAAGGGTAACATCTTTCCACATGATGGTTTGAGGATTTGTGATGTTTTGTGTTTGAATGGTCAGTTTGGAAGACAACAGTCTGACCGTTATCAGGAAGACGGTGAACATTTGAGGTTGAGGAGTTTGAGACCTTATACTGTACCCTATATAATAGAGCAATAGGTATAGACCCAGATTTCATATTGAAGCCATTGAGTTTAAGATTGAGTTTGAGGACATCAAGGATGTTTAGATCTTTTAGATCAACCGTTTGATTAGGGTAACAGTTGAAATAAACAGGTCCATTATGAAGTCCAAAATCAGCAGCTGCTAGAAGAGAATCTGCAAAACTGTAATGTCTTACGTCTCTTAGACAGACTAAGCCAGAAGCATTTAAGCCTCGTCGAACAAGGGGTTTGAGAGAAACTTGTACACAACCAATGTGCAAAAAAGTTGTATTCCATAGGGGTATATTAATTTAAAAAAAATCTACTGAAGATTTATGATCCAGTATTTGAGGAGTATCTGCAATCTGCATAACTGTTTTTCTGCCAAGCTTAGAAATTTATTGGTAATTTACCAATCATTATGTGTTGCTTCAGATCTAATCCTCATATATGCAATTAGTGAAACCTAAACCGTCCAAAAGGCAATACTACTACATCTAGTTTCCATCAAAAATCATATATGAATCCGAACATATGATATCCTACAGGTGTGGGGGTAAATCTTCTGCCTCAACACACGGGTCTTATGGCCTTAAAGCATCCCCACAAAGAAAAATCAGATATCATAGGTAAAGACCATATATAATCTTTTCAAGATTCCAGACTCTTTTTTTTTTCTGAGGATAGATCTAAGAGGAAAACATAATGAAACAATAAATTACCAATCCAGATCTAAACCAAACAGAATCATATTACGAAATCTGAATTCGCAGACCCCAATTTAAGAATCATGATATCTTAGGTTCAGATCTTCTAATTAATACATCTCTACTTCCCCTTCTGGCTTTGATACCAATCTTCTAATTATATATATATATATATATTTTTTTTTTATTTTGGGTAAGATACTAACTGACACTGAAAAAATATTTTGCGATCTTAAAAAAATATTTTAGGATCTTAAAAAAATATTTTTGATTGATAAAAGATCACACAAGGGTATTGGGAGGCTCATAAAATGCAAGACAGGTTCAAATAAATGCTAGAAGTAGGTATAAGTGATGAGCAATGTTTCTTTTGGATTGGGCCTAATTTCCACTTACTTAAGCCCATTAGACTTTTGTTTCTTAAGTCCTAATAGAATATTACAAAGAGTGAAATCAAGAATATTACAAAGAGCCACCAACAACCATTGGGAGCAAGTGGTAAGGGATTTGCTTTCCCACCACCATGTCTTCAGTTCGAGGCGTGGAGATGGTGAAAATGGAGTTAGGAGCTTTTCTCCCACGAGCGTGGGCTCGATGCGGGGCGAAATCCGGATTAGTTGGAACCGAAGGTTCCGGTGAACCGGGTAGGATACAAAAATAAAAAAGAATATTACAAAGAGCCAATGTGGATTGGCACAGTTAGCTAAGGCGTCGGCCTTCACCCCAAAAGGGAGGAGGTTGTGAGGGCCTCGTTGATGGGCGATCTGTAAGTACCTCTGTAAGTGCTCTTTGAACCTAGAGGCATGCCTTGGCCCTGATGGGGTACCGGTGTCTACCCCACCTAAACTTTTTTATACCATAATATATATATATATATATATATATATATATATAATGGTATAAAAACTCTTTGAACCTAGAGGCATGCCTTGGCCCTGATGGGGTACCGGTGTCTACCCCACCTAAACTTTTTTATACCATAATATATATATATATATATATATTACAAAGAGTTTTTTTTTTTTATCCCACCCGATTCAATGGAACCTTTGGTTCTGACTAATCTGGATTTCGCTCCTCGTTGAGCCCACGGTCGTGGGGGAAGAGCTCCTAACACCATTTTCTCCATTCGAGGCGTGGAAATGGAGAAAATGGTGTTGAGAGCTCTTCCCCCACGACGTGGGCCCAATGCAGAGCGAAATCCGAATTAGTTGGAACCAAAGGTTCTGGTGAACTAGGTGGGATAAAAAAAAGAATATTACAAAGAGTAATAATACTGGAATGCTATAAAGTAAAAACTATTTACCGAAATGCTGCACTTAAAATCATTCTTCACAAGAACGATTTTAAACTTATGAAGAAGCCGTTCTTGTGAAGAACGATTTTCGATCTAACAAAATCCTGAATGAAATCGTTCTTTGCAAGAACAATTTTAAAATAATGTGACTTTTTTAAAAATAACTAAAAAGGAGTTTGTTAGAAATATTATCCCATACAAATTTTCTTGCTTGTTCTCAGACCCTCCTCCTTCCCAATGCCTTGAGTCATGTCAATCCCTCCCCCAATGCCTTTAGTCATATGTAATTTAAATTTTTGGGTTAAATACCTAATTTTCCATGGAAGTATTGATAAGGGGACACTCAGCACCCGAAAGTTTTTTGGGTACCGAATTTGCCCCGGAAGTATGAAAAAAGTACCAAATTTTCCCAAAACTAACGGAAGGTCAAACGGACATTTGCCACGTCGGATTTTTTTGGGTTGAATACCTAATTTGCCACAGAAGTATTGAAAAGAGGGCACTCAACACCCAGAAGTTTTTCTTGGTACCAAATTTGCCCCGGAAGTATAAGAAAGGTAGCAAATTTGTCCAAAACTGACAGAAGGTCCACGTAGGTCGTTAAAATGCCACATGGCTAGAAAAGAAACACAGTGGAGGGTGAGTCATATGCCAGATCATGTAACCATGTCAGCACCTCATTCATCTCTCTCTCTTCCCTCTCGCTTTCGGTGGTTCGTGCTTCTGAATTTTCTTCCGCTCCTTCACTGACGGGTATGCCAGCTTCCACAACAATGCCTGCCAACTCTGTTTGTGACCTACCTTTGCTTCAGATCCGATTGGTTTCGATCCCCAGAAAATTTCAAACGGGATGTTAGAATTAGCTCTGGATCTGCAAAAGCCATCAGTTAGAGATAATTCCTAGAACAATTTTGTATTCCCATTGTACTCTAAAAATGCTCTACCAAGAAACCAAATAGTTCTCCGAATCAAGATGAATAAAAAACTGCCAATAAACCCAGTTAGAGATGGTCATATGGATTGTCAAAATTTTCACCAAATCGTAAAATTTCAGAGAAGCAAAATAAGGGAAATTTTTTTTTTGGGGGGGGGGTGAGTGAGGAGGCCATACCTGAAGATTTGAGAATTGAGAAATTGTAAGGGTCTAAGGGATAAAATCGTTTGGTATGAATTTGCCACACCGCCTGGCAGGTCCTCAGCCCCACATCGGAGAGCCATGGTGTTCACAATGGTCCCACCGGCACTGTCTCCACTGTGTTTCTTTCCTAGCCATGTGGCATTTTAACGATCTACGTGGACCTTCCGTCAGTTTTGGGCAAATTTGCTACCTTTTTTATACTTCCGGGGCAAATTTGGTACCAAAACAAACTTCTGGGTGCTGAGTGTGCCCTTATCAATACTTCCGTGGCAAATTAGGTATTTAAACTAAAAAAATCCGACGTGGCAAACGTCCGTTTGACCTTCTGTTAGTTTTGGGCAAATTTGGTACCTGAAAAACTTCTGGGTGCTGAGTGCCCCCTTATCAATACTTCCATGGCAAATTAGGCCTTCAACCCTAAATTTTATTTATGTTGCCCTTATAACTATTATTTTACTATTTTTAATATTTAGGTGTCAGTGGTGGATTCAAAAATTTAGAAAATCAAAATAGGTGCCTCTAATTTTGACTCTAAGTACTATCCTTTATTTTTAAGTGGTGGGTTCAACTATTTTTTTAGTTTTAATTTAATCTCTATTTTTTAAAGCATGTGATTTCGTCTATATGAACCTCGGGTCATAATGTTAGCAAATATGTTTTTATTTTGTGGAACTTTTTTTCACTAGTACAAAAAAGCTTTTTAGACAGGACAAAAAAACACTTTGTAAGATCGGATTTGGAATCGATCTCAATACAGACGGTCTAAAAAGTATGTTACTTTCAAAACCGGATGCATGACCGATCTTAAACAATTATTTATAGACCAAACTTTTAAAATATGAGGTCTTAAAAGTCGTACTATATAGACCTGACATCGTTTATGTGAGGTCTAAAATGACCGACTTTTAAGATCTATTGTGTGTACTTAAATATCCGGTTTAAAGGTCTGAATTTTTAGACCTGTTATTTGATATATCCGATCTTCAAATTTTGACCTTTTAGACCGGCTGTGTAATAGATCTGGTCTTAAAAGTCATGACTTTTAAGACCGGCTTCGTGATACATCCGGTCTTAATAGTCGGACTTTTTAGACCTTTTGTGTAATATATTCGATCTTAAAAGTCAGGACCAAATTTTTTTTAGACATGTTATTTATATCATCTAGTCTAAATTTTCTTGTATTTTTTCTCTGATCTATTTCTTCCTCCTGCCCATCCACCAACCAATCCAGCACCTAAAAGACAGTACTTTAAGTTATAAGTTATGAATAATTCATTATGAATTACAAATTGAATTATTAGAAATGAATAGAAATATTATTCACCATGAGTTATATCCTTTTAATGGATATACTAAGACAACACCTAAATGAATATACAATAAGAGTTACAATACAATAATATGATTTACAAAGACAACACCTAAATGAATATACATGTCCAATTCACCATGTCTTAATCAGATTCTCACCCAACAACATTTCTCTTTTATCATGCCCCTTTCATATCTCCCAAGGATACTACCACAAAAATAAAAACGAAAACAAAAGCTTCACAGTCAATGACATTGTTTAAGAACAGAGGAAGAATATATAGTTAAAACCTTAAAGTTTTCAAACAATTCTACATATGAATATATTACCTTATGAATGTCTCTTTTCAAAAGGGATATCCTCCCATATCCCTTCATAATGATCATTTCTTATGCTGAGTTCATTATCCGCTTCATCTTCTTCGTTCATTTCCAGGAGACCCCTTGAAAAGTTATGGGAGGATTTTCAAAAAATATTTCAGGTATTGACCGATACTAAAAGGATACTGATTGATACTGAAAAAAATATTCCAGTGTATTGACTGGTAAAAGAACTTTCAGGATACTAAAAATAAAATTATTAAATTAAAAAAAAATGGTGTTGGGCGCTCTTCTTGACAAACCACATGTGTATTTTTGCACCTTTGAAATGCCACGTCATCGTCCAGTCAGCAAAAAAAGTCAAACTTAACGGCCAAAGTCAAACTTAACGGTCAAACGGTATTTTTGCACCTAATTTCTAACCACGTGTGTACTTTTGCACCAAAAAAAAGCACTTGCTACTGGGTGCTCCTCAGAGAAAAGTATATGTGTATTTTTGCACCTTAACCCTTAATTTTAACATAGTCCACCTTTCAAATCTCTTCAATAACTCCATAATAAGGCATGACTGCCAATTTAGGCTTCTTGTCTTTTGAACTGGAAAAATGCATAGATTCAGCCTCTAACAAAACACCACTGTTTTGGATGGTGCTCCTATCATCTAGGGACTTCGTGTAAAAGGTATAACCATTGATCACATATGAATTTCAAGTTATGATATTACACACCTACCGACCTCGCCCTTTCGGGTGGCGGGTAGTGTGGTCCTTTACTTATATGCCATTTATATTTATTTTCCCAGGTTAATTTATGACATTCATCAAAGATTTAGCAGCAGAGCACGCACTGGTTTGGACAAAAATATACTGATAAAAATACTGAGGGATAAATTTAACCTAGAGGGTTTAATATACAGTTATCTGGATAATGGTGCCTGATAGGCCAAAATAAAATACTACAGTCATCCAGTAGTCAAAATAAATATCCAAAAGAGAGTCACCAACATCCACTACTACACTAGCCTTGCTCCGGAGCCTTACCTTTGTCTTCCTGCTCTGATCTAGATGAACTGCCAGAGGGCTTAAAAGGGGCTGGGATTCAAAATTGAATCCCAGAGTAACTATTAATCTCATAAAAAAAATGTATGAACAATGCATGTAGAAGAACCATAAATAAACAAATACCACATAACATTCAGTATCAAGGCACACAGCCAAATCCAGAACTAGCAGTCCTAATAGCACACAACACAGATTGTAGTGGTCCTAATAGTACACAACAAAGACCACTGGGCACAGCACACAGCACACAACTAAGCCCTTAATGCACACAACATGTTCCGGTTCCATAGCGCTTGGAAAATAAATGATAACTAAATGTATGTAACATAACATGTTAAAACCAACATACACAAGCCACACAGAATATATGAGTATTAAGGTTACTACCTGGAAGTCGACTACAGATAAAAATAACCTTCCCGATGCAAAATATCACAAAGAGTAAATACCCTTTTTGGTCCCTGAAATAACACGCGCTACCCATTTTGGTCCCTGAGTAAAAAAAATGTCATTTTTAGTCCTTAAACAGTAAAAAAAAGGTCCCTTTTAGTCATTTTAGTCATTTTTTGTGGGCATTTTAATCCCTCACAAATTCTCAAAAAATCATTTTTAGTCCCTAAAAAGGACTGAAATGACATTTGTTTTACTCAGGGACCAAAATGGGTAGAGCGTGTTTTTCCAGGGACCTAAAAGGGTATTTACTCTATCACAAATATCCCTAAAATAATAAAATATAAATATAATTAATTCCACCTCAATAAATATTTTCTTTGGTGAATTAAAATAAGCCCAATTAATGTGTCCATACTCACTAAATTCCTTTTCTTATTAAGGAATTTATTTTGGGCCTATATACTCTTAATTTTCATCCCGAGTCTGAAATTTTTTGAAATAAAGACCCAACTTCAAAAATTCATAATTAAATCTACAAAACTTATTTTGGGTTGATTCCAAAGCCTAAATGATAATTAATATGTATCTTTTCAACCAAAAATACTCATTTGGGTCATAACAAGTCGAAAATTCATCCATAGCCCAAAATACCCCTGCTGTCCGAAATAATTCCCAGTTTTCAGGGGCTATTTGGAAACATTTATTTATCTTAGCACAAAATTCATAAAAATACGAATTATATAAAAAATTAATCCTTGAGATGTATAATTGCTCCCTGTAAAATTTAATAATTTTATAAATTCATTTACTAGAGAAAAAATCATGAAGAATGTGACTGACTCCACAGAAAATTTCCAGAAACAGCACCCTAATGATCTTCAAACTTCCATTTATGCTTCCAAAATTACGATCCAAGTTTAACCTCATACAAAATATCATTTTAAACACTTTAAAGCTATCAAAAACACCAAAATCCATTCCCAAAACACTAGTATATCCAGCTGGACGAAAATCATTGTCTAACAAACAAAATGTCAAATTTCCATTCTAACACTGTAATCCAGTCTATAATCATTTCTAATTTGTTGTTTGAACCCTTAATCATACTCTAACCCCATTTAAGTTTGGGAAGAAACTCCCCATACCTTTAGGGTTTCCAACATTTCAAAAATACAAGAGAGCACCACCCCAAATCAATTCACCAACTCAAATCCACTATAAGAAGGTTCAAGAATCACTAACCTTAGCCTGACCTTTGATGTTCTTGTAATTTCTTCTTCCTTATTTACCAAAATTTTCGCCCCCCCCTTCACGAACACCATAAGAAGACAGATTTTTGGGTCAATAAGAGTTGTAAAAGGAAGCTTAGAAGAGATGGAAGAGATTACTTAAGGTTTACCTATTGAATTCTTGAGTTTTTTCTTCTCCTTTTCTCTTAGAAATTTCCAACTCTTCCTCTTTCCTTGTTCCTGCGTGGCTGACTCTTGTGTGGGAAGAAGAAGTGATTTAATGTCAATTAAAGGTTCCAATTCGTATGGGTTAATGAAGGAAGACATTGACCTCCAACTAGCCCATTATTTATCAAGTCGCCATCATGTTAAAATCCAACCATTTAGTTGAAATGTGTTTGGTCATTTTCCTTCTTCTTTTCCCCATAGTTTGGGCCAAAATTTTAAGCCTCTCTTATGATGATTTTAGCCCACTTTGTTAACTTGTAACCTATACTCATGTACCTATAAATTCTAAATAATTATGATATATACAGCACAACTTCTTGGAAATTGAAATTTTACCGTGCTTCAATTTTTCTCTTAATTCCTAATAATACTCATGCCACTTCTTCTTATTTCTTTTTGGTCAAATTTAATACCCATAAACAAGTAATTGCACGACCACATCTTATTCTAATTATTTCACACAATAACCGATATTCATTAACACAAAACTTCATAAAAAAATTCATATATGCAATAACTTCATACTAATGCACATGAAAAATGGGGATGTTACATATGACATCAACCTCAGGATCACGTGCTAACCATTTTATTGTATCAGAAACATATTTCTCTCCCTCGATCTTTTGTTTGAACCAATTTGCAAAAGTTCTGTTATGCTCCCTAATTAACCTTTGTTCAGTCATTCGACTAACTTCATCAACATTATTCAAGATGTATAATTGAACTTATAACAATTCATCATGATCTACACTCTTTACCGAAGCCCCTCATCTACCCCCTTCATCATGCTGATGTTTAGGAAGCCCATACTACTTTGGCCAAATAATTTTAACAAAATTTCATGACTTCTTCAGAAACATATTTCAAAACAATTGATGTTTTTGGTCGGTTTGCATTCTTCACATACCCTTTTAGGAATTTCATAGATCTTTCAATTGGGTACATCCATCATAAATGGATAGGGCTACACAACTTTTTCTCCTTCACTAAATGAACCATGATGTCAAAAAATGTAGGGAAAAAAAGCTTCTCAATATAAGATATCCTTTATTTTCCAATTCATCTAATTTTTCAATCTCAAAAAATTTACTACAAACCGCATTGAAGAAGAAACAAAGTCTAATCAAAATGTGTTGAAGATCATATTCGACAATGCCTCAAATAGCTACTGGGAGTAGCTATTGCATTAAGACATGACAATCATGAGATTTTTAGCCTACTAATTTCAAGTCCTTCATCGATACAAGCGTCTTAAAATTTGAAGGATACACTGAGGGAACTTTTGTGCCATGTAAACATTCGCAAAGACTTCTTTTCTCATCCTTAGACGAAGTATGAGAAGCCGGGGAACAATAAGTTCTTTTACTATATGGCCTTAGATGTAAGTCTTCGAGTATTCTCATTGCTTGCAAATCCAATCTTGCACTCACACCATCCTTAGAACTACCTTGTATGTTTAGAAGTATGACAACAATACTATCATATACGTTTTTCTCCACATGTATGACATCAATACAGTGTCTCACATCAAGATTGTGCCAATATGGAAGATCGAAGAATACATAGATCTTTTTTCATTTCTTCTCTTTGCAGTCTTACCAGAGATGAAATTGATATTTTTCACATTTTCATAAACTTGCTCCCCAATC
This sequence comes from Acacia pycnantha, assembly GCA_025563575.1. Taxonomy (NCBI): domain Eukaryota; kingdom Viridiplantae; phylum Streptophyta; class Magnoliopsida; order Fabales; family Fabaceae; genus Acacia; species Acacia pycnantha. The sequence goes on along the minus strand of JAMWYP010000309.1, from coordinate 587,180 downwards.
AATGCCTCAGAAGCATCTTGATACTCTTGGCCACCAAAATTTTTTTTATTTAATCGATGATATGGGTGACCCGGTCTAAGAAATCTCCTATGTTCAAGATAAATCGTCTTTCTTCCATGTTGAAGTTGATGGTATCATATTCCTTCTTCACAAACCGGACATACTTTATGGCCTTTTACACTATACCCTGACAAGTTATCATATGCTGGGAAGTCATTTATAGTACAAAAGATTATAGCTCGCATTTTGAAAACCTCCTTCATCATGATGTACTTTCATTTCATGCATAACATAGGAGATAAGTTCTAAATAATCAGGAGTACATGCCATAACCTATGTATGCTCTTAAGGCTACCATATGGATTTATGACATCCGTGCTAAGGGCGAGCCTAAGGTTCTTAAGTTCTTCGCCAAAGTTAGGAAATAATTGATCGATTTTCTTCCATTGAGAAGAATCAGTCGGATGTTGAAGCTTTCCATCAGAAATCCTCTCATCTGCATGCCAGCTCAAATTTTTTGCACCATTTTCATAAGCAAACAAGCGCTTGAACCTTGATATGATTGGAAGATACCACAACACTTTTGTAGGCTCTTTATTTGATTTGTACCTTGGGGTTTCACATACCAGACACTTCTACTTCTCTTCAAACTCTTTTCTATACAATATGCAATCATTTAGGCATGCATGGATCTTTTTGTACTTCATCTCCAGTGGACAAAGTATTTTCTTAGCATCAGAGCATTGATGCGGCTACACATTATTATATGGAAGCATGTCCTTAAAAGCCTCAAGCATTTCTAAAAAACTCTCGTCGCTCCATGCCGTGCTTTCAAACTTCCCAATTTCAATAATGTGTTCAACAATTGGTATTTTTTACACTTAGGGTAAATCGGCTTCTTTGCACCACCACACATATTACCATAGATTGCTCAAAAGCCTCTTCTCCTACATCATGAATAATGTCCTCTATCTGATCATCCATATCCGTGTCATTATCATCAAAGGCTACTTCCCCATGTTGAGATGCACTTGGCATTTTGTTGGTAGATTTCCTTGATGGCAAGTGAACCAATCGAACAAGTAATAAAGAGTAAGTAGAGTATCGTCCCACAGAGACTGGGATACCAAATGATGACGCATGTATCACAAAATTGGTTGTGTTTAAAAAGATAAATAAGTCTGATTGGTTTGGGAGTTTTTATGGTTATACTAATAAGTAAGAAAATAGACAAATGGTCGTAGTCGAAGAAGATATCAGTAAAAAGATAGGCTGAGCTTAGAATCCTTCCTAAGCATATCGATCCCTCAGTTGCCTGCGCGCAATGCTATAGCATCCATGCTGCACAACTCTCGCAAATGCTACAACATAAACACTACTTACAAAGCTATTCAGTTAACCCACCACTCTAATCTACGGAAGCTCTCGCGTTCGATACGTACAATCCTAACTTACTTCTCCCATATATCTATGACGATTTTCTAGTTAAATTATTCATTACAGTTCAAGGTGTTATGGTTATGAGCGGTAGACCCATTCCTGAAGCCTACAATAATAGGTCAAGCTTTGCACCAGCTTGCCTAACAATCACTGTTTCTCAGATGTCTAGCCCCGACTCCCTCTCAGTAAACCGAGACTACTGATCTAGCCCTTAGCTCTTGCTACAAGTAATTAAATCACTGATAAGCAAACTGAATGTTAAAAACTAGCAACTGCGTTCATTCTACACTTAGGAAATCATCATCGCCACATAAAGTTTAGTTCATGACTGATGAGGGAATCACTAAACAGAGTACAGCAGAATAGCCCATGATCAAAAGATTAACTAAAATTAATTAAGAAGAAAAGCAGAAAGCTTGATGGAGGTTCGACGGCGTGGAAGAAACCCTGTCACGTCACAGATCCACGTCTTCTTATCTCCATCTCACTGCAACGAAGGATGTTGGGTTCTCTTGAAGTTCTCGTGCCTTGTACTTCTCTCACTCTTCTTTCGACTCTGGCCGTAAGGGATGGACTTTGACTCTCGACCACTTTGACCCTAAGGGTTGGTTCTTGTTTCCTTATATAGTTTGGTTTACTTGTTGCGTACGTTCAACGAAATGGGACTTTCCTAATCTATCGAGGTCCAATCGTATTTTTCCTTTCAAATCTCGGTAGATTGATCCTACTGATACTGTCGGATTCTTCAAATCTTTAGTTTCGATACTCCACATATTCTATTCCAATACGTCAACAATCTAACCGTTAATGATCTGCACTATGTTTCCAAAAATAAACTTGACAAAAGATCAGAACAAATGTCGCATAACATTGCTTTACTTACTCTACTATAAATTCAGGGATGCATTGTATTGTGCTTCGAGGAGGCTGTCCCGATGCTATAGCATTGTATCGGCCATGCTGTGTGCCTTTCACACAAAATCTCAAAACTCGATCTTTTCTTAACACATGTTTAGGATGCGTATGCAATTTATTCAGGTTTGTAAACTTCATCCTCAAGTTCCCTATATAATGAATTAATGTCTTTTTGCTCCGATTAAATGCAATTAAGCTTATGTTCACCATACCATTCAGTCATAGAATACAGGGAAAACATGGCATAAATAGTGCTCATCACATTTCTTCACTATGCCATACCCATATTGTATAAGTCTTACAAAATCTTTCACAAATTAAATGTGTGTATATAGCTTCAGCATTTAGTTGCCTCTCATTCAAACATTCTACACAAGGGCAATAAAACTTCTCACTATCATTATCGACATTTCTTATAGAAAATTTTAAAAATTCCTCACCCCATTATCATATTCAACACTCATCCGTCTCGTATTTATCCAACTGTGATCCATAGTCAAATTCCTATAGACGGAAAGATTTAACCTACATTATTGCAAAAACTTGAAAATTGAATAAACTTCCAACTCCAAATGCATATGCTCAACATAGGTTCTGTATATTTTTTCAAGGAGATACTTAACCACAAATGTATCACAAAGAATCACTCTTGGTCATAAATGCATCACAGTGAATCCAAAGCAAAATAAATGCATCGCATGACGGTTTTTTGGACTCACCTGTAGCATATAAATTCCACACATGTTGCTTCAGTTAGAAAGGCTTTTGTAGAGGAATAATTTCACGAACGTTGCCTTTGCATACAATAAAAAGTAACCCTAAAAAACATTTTTTGGTCAGTTGGGTAGGTCTCAAGTGAAAATATAATATTGAAAATTAAATATTCATTACCAACAGAGGAATCCACAAGCACATTTCATCGAATTAATTCAACCCTTGAGAAAGACTAGAAACATAAGAAGGAAAATAACAAAGTGATATCAAACCAAAACACCTATTACAACAGCTTGGTGTATCGCCGTTGAGCTAAGAAACCAGAAAGTGATCAGCTGACCAAAACTAGCTTGTCGAGAGAGAAACGCGAAGCAGCGACATGAGTTATAACTTTCGGTGCGACAAGAAGAGAAGTTCAGATAGAGAAATTTAATTTTCGGTGTGACAAAGATAGATTTCAGAGAGCTAATTTTAATTGGTGGATATTATTTAGACCGGATATTTTTAAACATCAGGTCTAAACATATAACATTTTAGACCCATTCTAAGTAATAATCTAGTCTTAAAAGTAAGACTATTAAATTAAAAAAAACGTAATATTTTTAAGACCGATTGTTTTATAATATCCGGTCTTAAAAATCTTACCTTAATTTTTTATATATATAATTTTGTTCTTTATGAAAATGAACAATAAAAGAGAGGCTTGGCTTTGGTGAGAGCAGCAACTGAAAATGAAAATAAAGAAAACTGGAGAATAAGCTTTTTTCATTACTGGAGAATATGAGCAAAACAAAGATACAAGCTTAGTTCTTTATGCTTCTTACATTACAGGAGAATGGAAACTAAAAATTCACAGCTGATAAGAACTCAGTGATATGTAGTAGAATTAAGTGAATTGCAGAAAAGAAATGTGATATGTACCTATGCACATATGGTGCTTAGTAACACTTTTTCTTGATTTCATATACTCTTCGTGCTATGTATGTGTGTCTCTCCTTTAAGGATGTCTCACTTATATAGTATGGGTAGAAGAATCCAAAATCATTGCTTCTGCCCAATTCACCCAACTTACAATGCATGAACCTACAATAATTCCATTAGGGAATTAGTATGTATGTGTGTTTAAACGATGCATTTAAATTATGTACTCATAGAAGAAGATATTTACTTTTTTAAAAAGGTCACCATTGAATCAATAAGCCCCTGTTTAGGAGTCATCAGGGATAATATATCCTCTATATCAATGAAAACAAGTTGCCTATCAGGGATGCCAACAACTTCATTGACAAGCCACGATTTAGTTTGAAAAGATTGATAGAATTCCATAAGGATAATTTGTTCCTTGGCATCCAACTTAGGCTTCTTAACAACTTCAGGGGGTGGAGGTTCAGGAGGGGTTTTCATCGGAATTTCCTCATGTGGATTAGAAACATGCACAAGCTTCTTTGGCCATGAGATGAAGGTTTCATTGACATCACTCACAACCTTCAGATCACCAGTTGGGAGAGGGAGAGGTGCATAAGCAATGATCACCTTTTCAACTAACACTCTGACTTGATCATCAACCATTTGTTGGTGGTGTACAATTGATCCCAAGTTGTGGACAGTCCTATGTGCAACTAATCGGTTATCAAGATCCTTACATGAAGGTCACAAGGTTCAGGACCCTCTGGCTGTCTAACAATGCAGAAACTCCCTTTAGTGCTTTGCTGCATAGGTGCAGGTGAATATGCCATGGAAACACTAGGCTCATTACTTGATCTTACAATCATCATCATTTCTTCCTTCATCTTCCTTGAAAGTGGAATATCACTTAGAGGGGTGAATAAGGGATTTCAAATTCCTTTTGCGATTCGCCCGAAGAAGAATAAAATAGAGACAGAGAGAATGAACACAGAGGAGTATACTAGTTCAGTCCAACTCTTGACCAACGTCCAGTCCCCAGACACTCTGGGATTTTCACTAGCTCACAATCACAAATACAATTACACACTCTGTACTCGAAGTAATCATTTCACACTAGGATTCACTCCCCCTTACAAGTTGTAATCGTACATCCGTACTCAAGGTCCCTCTACCTTGAGATAAAACTGATAATCAAATAAGTGTTTAAACTCTCTCACAGAGCAGATATTAAATCACTGAGGTACAAGATATCCAAAGATATTAAATGAAATGAATGAAACAATAGACTACAATAATTTCAAATTGAATGCACAGAGTTTCGATAGGTGACAGAATTGAATGCTTCGAGCTTTTATACCAACTTCCATTAATGCTCATTGAAGAGCTTTGAATGTAGTCGTTGAGACTCTTCAAACTTTCGTTAGACACAAATGTCTTTTGTTAGACACAGTCGAACGTCTGCTTGGTTTGGTTGCTTTCTGGTTCACCATCGACGTGCTTTTAGTCAGAAGTTGACTCAAAAAAGATATTAAAGACTTTCGCCAGAATGGGTATGTCTCGTAGGAATGATTTTGTCTGCTTTGAAATTTATTCCGTGTGCGTTCTCTATTTCTGCAAACATTAAATGCTTCTGACACACGAAGTTGCTTTTCGGCTAATCACTGCTTAAACATTCTTTAATTATCTGAAATCTACTCAAAAATATTATCAGTAGTAGTGTAATTAAGTTTGAGTAAGATTTAAACAGAAACGAATGATAACCCAGAATATTTAAATTTATGATTACTATTACAGCGAAGGATTCAGGTAGTTGATGAATCATACTCGAGTAGGCCTTATTTTATATTCGAGTAACCATATGAAAAATGCTTTCACAGATGCCCAACGATCAACCATACTCGTGTTGGGATAGTACACACAGCGGAAGGATTTCATCCATTAAAATTTACGAATCCCATAGAGCGAATCTATCAACGGCATTTAAATCGGGTTAGTTAGAAAAACTGTACCTATACGAACTTGTATGCGTCCTTTGCAAACTCGTGGGCTAACGCCTTCTTGCTCGATCAATCTCTAGGAGCCGAATTTTCGAATCCACTCCCTCTACCGGTATCCACACGAACAACCTCCAACACCGACAACAGCGTGCTAGAGCCTTCAGTATTTTCATGTCTCTTCTTTTTCCTCTAGGATTTCTCGCGGCTTGTCTCTCTAATTTCAATACGACTAAAGCTTCATTTTATAGAGTTTCTCAAACCCTATTTGGGTCAGATTAAAATATTCAAAATTAATCTAAATCAATCTTGAAAATCGAATTTGGATTAATATATTAATTAAATATGTCCAACATATCTAATCTAATCTATTTATTTAATCCAAATTAAAAGCCTACTAATTTAATTTATCTTTATAAATTAAATCTGTGATATGATATCTATCTATTTAATTAAATCTGAGATACTATATCTCAATTTAAATTAAATCATATATATGGTATCTCTTTTCGAAAATTAAATCTGAAATATGATAACTATCTATTTAATTAAATCTGAGATACTATATCTCAATTCAAATTAAATCAGATATATGATATCTCTATTTATTTTAGTTATTTAATTTATCAAATAAATTAAATACTATATAATATTATTATTATCTATAAATAATAATATCATTATTTTTGAATTTAATATATATATATATATATATATATATATATATATATATATATAGGGAAAATCGGATGTCCTGTCACAGGACCTAAAGATTTGTCCAGTGAGTTGATAATACTGCATCGTTTTAATTAGTATACGTGAGATATCGCTGGACAAATTCTCTATCGCTGGACAAATTTTCTATCGCTGGACACAAATTCTCTATCGCTGGACAAATTCTCTAGCGAGGGTTAGTAGGCAAGCAAATTCTCTATCGCTGCATCGTAAACAGATTTATCATATTCCAGCAAGCAAATTCTCTATTCTTTCATCGTAAACAGATTTAGGAATCAATTCCGATTTAGGAATTTGGTAACATTCCAGCAAAAAAAATCTCTATCGCTGTATCGCAACAATAATACATCGACACAATAATTCATTGAAAGGCACGTCTTGTACCTTCTATGATCCATTCAACCAATTGGCAACGATAGACTGGAATGGGAATCAAAGCAATGAGTGATGGCATTGGAAAGTGATAGAGTAAATCAGTACCTTTATCAGGTGATGGCATTGGAAAGTGAATGCCCATGCGCCAAAAGGCATACAGAAATTCCAGCAAGAATAATATGGCTCCAAGAGCTGCCTGTTCCTTCCTTACACCTGAAAAGAAAATAAAGAAATAGTCACTGACAAGAAAATGCCTCTTAAAGACTTTATAAACAGCATTCCATTGCGCAAATGTTACAGCTCACAAACCATAAGTACCCGTGCCTACACAATTCACTTCACTATTATTTTGTATATGAAAGAAAGAAGAAACCATCAAAACAAACCGGAAGAGGTACAGATCCCCGCCCAAAGTTTTAAACTATCTACAAGTCTAAGAATCATCATACCTAATTAATAAAGCAGCTAGTATTTGTAAACATCTGTTGCAATTTATACATAGTTAGACACATGGATATAATATTGATTTTATGCCTTCAATAAAGTACAAGCATGATTGGTAGTCAATCAAAATGAGATTTCATCTTTAAAAGCTATTATGCTTTCCATCTTCCTCCAGCTGCTCCAATACCACCTAAAAACTTGGACCTTATAGTTTTCTAAGGAAGAGGAAGAAGCGAAGTAGCCATTCTGGAATCTGGATTGAAGATGGTTTCTCCTCATTGAACAAGTTATCCTCACCCTCAAGTATCAGAATAACAGATTTAGAAATCACAGAATGCAAATAACCTAGCAAAATGTGCGCTGAAATTGCTGTACAAACCATAGTATGTGGCTGCCCATTTTTCACATAGCACAAAATGTGAAAATATGACAAAGAAAATAAACATCACATAAGACCAACAATGTTTCCCAAAATATAGTTGTCATTATTGGCACTATCAGAATTAGGAAGAAAGCTATGACGAGAAGATTAGGCCTCCTCACCTGCTGAAGTTGGAAAATGCTCTGTTTTCCCTGGCTTCCTTGATCCAGCAAAGAAACTTCCTTCACGGCAAAGAAGAACCCACCACTGTAGAAAAAGGAAATGCAAGTTACCTCTGCCAAGCAATAAATCAAGGAAATTGTAATACTTGAAATTGAAAACGGCTTAATAAAAATGTACGTCTACTTTATCTTGTTTGGATAATTGGGCTAGCCTACCATGACAAGAACTAGTGATAAATAGGACAAAGAAAGGGAGTCAGAACCTGCTCATACTGGCCCGCAAGTTAAACAAGTAAACCTGAGAGCATGTATGAGCAGTATGACTTTCTTACACTTGAAAAGAAGCACACATAATGCTTCACAAAACATGTCAGCACTCCCATTTAACCTAGAAATAAAAACATATAGTGATTAATCCAAATGGGAATACTGACTTGCATAGTTAACACTCTGTGTGCCTATTTGTAAGCATGAATTAGGTTGTGTATAAAAACTAGTACTAATTAAGACCAGCTCACTATCACATGGCCTCAATATTCCAAAATAACCATTCCCAAAAATACTCATAAAAGGACAAGCCTTGCTTCCTCAGAATCAAATACCTTCCCTATATCAACAAGGTGAGAATCACCTTTTCATCTTGATTAATTATTTTCCAAGCAATATAAGCCATTAGATGTAGTCTGGTGGTGATTTAGATAAAAGGGATGGTTTAATTGGAAAGGCTAATTTACCAGAAGTCTTGTCATGTACCATAATAATTCCAATGAAATATTTTCATTCCATTTGCCAAGTAATCATGAAAATCCTCGTATCATATCCACTATAATTGTCATTATTGGCACTATCAGAATTAGGAAGAAATATAACAGAGATTATATTTTGGCACTATCCTAAAAAAATGCAGAAAGCTCCGGCCAAAAAAATCGACCAGATGTGGCCATAGAGAACCAAATCGAGAGAAATACATACCTGAGAAAGCTCAAACAAACACAGAGGAAGGAAGGAAGTGAGCTGCGATTCCAGATCTGGTCAGTGACTCGTTCCCCCATTTTGGTTATCTCCCGGCACTTCGAAGTATCGAGCCATAGAGAGTGAAGATGTAGACGTCATAGAGAAGAAGAAAGGGAGAGCGAATGGTGACGAACACAATACGCGTGAAAGAGAGAGGGAGGGAATGTCTGCAATCCACTAGAGAAGACGACAACGCGCGAAGAAGAAAGAGCGAGGGAGGGAGTGTCTCGACGGAAATGAGAAGTTGTGGATCTTTTTTTGTTTTGTTTTTTTGTTTTTATTCAATTGTGCCAGTATACTAATTAAAACGATGCAGTATTATCAACTCACTGGACAAATCCTTAGGTCCTGTGACAGGACATCCGATTTTCCCATATATATATATATATATATATATATATATATATATATATATATATATATATATATAGGATTTATAGATAATAATGATATTATTATTTATAGATAATAATATTATTATATAGTATTTAATGAATACAACAATTTAATCTCGGATGGATATATATATATATATATATATATATATATATATATATCCTAGATTAAATGTTGTATTCATTAAATCTTAGACATATCTAAGATTCAATGAATCTGGACACTATTACTCGTGTTGGGCTATTCTTGTGTGCAACCTTGTAGGCCCACATGAGATTGGCAACGGGCCAATATTGTATCAGCCCACAAGTTGCAAGCGGCCTCTAGCAAAACATTACGACTACCCAACTCATATGGGGGTCTATGATACGATACAACCTATCGAACAACCATGTCACATCCCTTTTGTCACGCGATAATTTGGTCAAGGATGAGGCATGGATAATGTCAACCTCCTGTTCTTGACCATTACTTTCTCGATTCTTGAGTAGTCTAATAATTGAAATGGAAACTCCTTTCCATCGTAGTATGGTCATACATTTCTCAGACTCACTTATCGAGGGGCCCAGTATTATCTCTCTACAAATGTGAGGGACAAATTCCATCTTGATCGTTCACATTACTCTGCATGAAAATCAGTGATCCCGATCAAAGCCTTTATCATCACTCGGTCAAAGGTGACTTTTGACTAGGTCAAAGATCAACGACTCTCATGTAGGAATCCATGATGATCTTAGGTCAAAGGGCATTGTGACGTGGTTATACATGAGAAAATTTTATGACTTAATCCATGCAGCTTTCTCATAGTGGGTTGATCCAGCACCTTGTACTCTTATAAGTGCCTATGACTTTGATTCGTATCTCCATGCTCATTAAATTCATATTGGTCTTATTTCATCTTCGCTCCCGCGTAGATGATTGACCAGGGACATTTAGGATAATCTATAAGATACATCCAAGGATATAGTTATCACTATACATATGCAAATGATATAATAACTAAATAGAGAAATACTTTAAATAACATAAACGTTTAAAGTACAATGACTTACCCCTATGGCATAATTTCCAACAACTCAAGTAAACCAACACTATACTCGAGTACCAATAAAATAGTGCTCGGATACACTTCAAAAAGAGAACAAATGTAAGACTTAAACATATATATACTCGAGTGGCAAATTACCTATACTCGAGTACCACTTACATCATACTCGAGTACCACTTTGATGGGGGTGATTCCTTTGACAGAAGAGCCTTGTACTTGGTAGACAAATTACCATACTCGAGTAAGCAAGGAATCATGCTCGAGTACACTGTCTAAACTCATCTGAACTTTGCTTATACTCGAGTAACACAACTCTGATACTCGAGTAACATCTTCTGATATCAATGCAAAGAACCATATTTGATATCATACTGGAGTAACAATGAACTCATACTCGAGTAAGGACTTGAAGACACTTAGGCAAATTGTCAGACTCGAGTAAGCTTAAGGGCATACTCGAGTACACTCTTACCTTAGGCAATATTTACTCATTCCAACCTTAACCATTTTCAATTCAAAAAGCTTAGCCACTTTCAAGTCTTGTTATCATCAAAACTCTGAGAACTAACATTGCTTATATGGGCTTCAAACATTGCCCTTAATGAAGCTTCTTGCACCTCTGCTTGTTTACTCATGGTGGCCACGATATGTTTCATCTCCTCCCGGATAACCATACTTTGTTTTGGCATTTGGATGATCCAAAGTATTGCCTTAGGCCTACCCCTCCTCCAATTCCCCTGACACTCCCCTTATGATTGGGTTTTCCCATTGCAACAATTAGAATATCATTCCTCTTGTCTGTAAAAAAAGATCCCCCTGCTTTTTTTTTTAAGTTCGTCCTGTAAGATACAGATAATGAGAAGCTTAGTAATGAAACTTGTTTATTAACTAAAAAATAATAATAACGATACTTACAATTTTTTGAACAACTATACGAGTTTGTTCACTTGTATAAGACCCGCTTCTCTTTTGGCGAGCATACAACCTGTAACATCCCAAATTTTGGGATTTGAAATTTGAAATATTTTATGGGAATTAATTATGAAATTTTGGCGTAAAATAATTATGAGAATAATTATTGGAAATTTAGGATTATTTTTCCTTTAGTTAATTTATTTTGGGGAAAAGAATAAATTCAAGTAAGGAATAATTTAGGCCTAAAATTATGGAATTAATATTTTATGGCTAAAAAAAAATTAACTGAGAAAGAAAAATCCTTAAATGGAAATAAGAATTAAATTTTAATAATTATCCAATACTTACAAATATAAGTCTTGAAAAGAATCAAGTGGGATAATTTTTAAAGTAGCCCAGCTACCTAAAATCCATGTACACATTTTGGCTCATATATTCATTGAGCAAGTCCAAAACTATAACACACACAACAGCCCATTTAATCCCAGCCTCACCCGAAACGCACAGCTATATGTATCCATATTCATTCATATAAAAAAAATATATATATATTCATTCATTAAGCCCATCTTTTCTTTTTCCATTTCCCTCTCATCAGCCCAACATGTGAAAAGACATACTCCTTCTATTTATCATCCATTCATCGAATAACCAAAACCCAACATCTTTTATCTGAATAATATCAGCTGCACACTCAAACAATAGATCACAGTGCCATATCTCCTCACGTCACAGAAGCACAGCTCCATGCTTCTCGAGCAACACAGCCCCTCCACCATGCCTCTTGAGCCTAGTGCACTCTCCCATTTCCTCATTATAAGCAACGGCACCCCCATAGAACAGAGAAAGAAAATAGAAAAAAAAAACGTAGAGAGGGAGAGACGATAGTTGTAGGGAGTGTAAGGCGGAGATAACAAAGGAGCTCATTGTGCAAGCTTGAGGAATCAATCAAGGTGAGTTCCTTAAGCCTTTTCCTTTTTATTCTCAGGGTTTTAGTCAGCTGGGTTTTTTTTTTTTTTTTTGTTAGAAGGTGTAGAAATCAGAGAGAGAGAGAGATAGAGAAAATATACTCTCAAATGAATGTGTTTATTCATATGCTCAATAGGGTATTTATACATAAGAGAGAATACAATAGAGTAATGGCTCATTATGATGATTGATTCCCTAATCACTCATAATTCCTATAATCCCTGATTATATGCGATACTAATTAATTATAATATATTTGCACTGATATATTTCCTAACACTCCCCCAAGTTGGAGCATAGATGTTAATCATGCTCAACTTGTTACAAGAAAACATACTATAAATAAATCCAAACAAAATAATTTTCTTCCTAAGAACCTCTTCACCCAATTTTCACACACTCCCCCTCAAGCTAAAAGCAGCTTGAATGTGAGCAGCCATTAATCACCAATAATTTGCTTCTTCATGAGATCTTGAAGTAAACAACAAACGGTACTAAATAATACTCCAAACGTCTCACTAGAAACCAAACATCAAACGGTCTCACCAGGGACCAAGCGATACTCCAAATGTCTCACCAGAGACCAACAATCCTCCAAACGTCTCACCAGAGACCAAACACCTCACCGGAGGCAAGACAACGAACGGGTTACACAAGGACCACCAAACTGTCTCACCTGAGACAAACACCTCACTAGAGGCCAAGCAACGAACGGGCCACATAGGGACCACCAAAATTGTCTCACCTGAGACAAACACCTCACCGGAGGCAAAGCAACGAACAGACCACATAGGGACCACCAAACTGTCTCACCTGAGACAAACACCTCACCGAAGACAAAGCAACGAACAGGCCACATAGGGACCACCAAACTGTCTCACCTGAGACAAACACGTCACCGGAGGCAAAGAAACAAACGGGCCAGATAGGGACCACCAAATTGTCTCATCTGAGACAAACACCTCACTGGAGGCAAAGCAACGAATAGGTCACACATGGACCCCAAACAACAAATAATTGCCAAACACTTCACCGGAGGCAAAGCAACGAACGAGTCACAAAAGGACCATCAAACTCCTCACCAGAGGATGCAAACACTCCCCCTCAAGCTGTAAGTAGCTTGAATGCGAGTAGCCACTAATTAAAAGAAATTATTCAACACCTTCACCAAGAGCTCAACCAAACGGTCTCACAAGGGACCAGCAACACCCAAACATCTCACGAGAGATAAATACCAAACGATCTCACCAGAGACCAACACCTCACTGGAGGCAAAGCAACGAACGGGTCTCAGAAGGACCACCAAACTCCTCACCAGAGGATGCAAAGCATAGAAGATGCCAACGAAATTACCCAATCACAAGCACGACATTCAAAACAAAAGAACACTTCACGGACGTGCTGGAAAATGAAACAAACGAAGAACCCAGCCACTAGAGACAAGTGAACGTGCACGAAACAAAATGCCGACTGTGCTAAAATACCCAGTCTCACAACGCAACCTTCGAAGCAAAGAATCGGCCTATACATACCGGGAATGAAGGCTCGACGTTGGAGAATGAAGCACGACCAGAAAAATGGTCACAACAACCAAACAAGGTATCAATAACCTCTTTAAATACAACATAAACCTCTTTAGTCACCACAAAACAATCTCACCCGAGATTACAACACCAAACTGAGGCTTCACGATTAACAACAACAAATGCCACATTAGTGACCAAATAGAAGCAATAGTTACCCCAGTGACCAAATAACACTTCCACAACCTAAAAGCAAATAACCACCGAACCATAAGTAGATTTATGAAACGGCATTGGAACAGAAGACAAACAAGCAGATGGATGAATAATTCCGTAGACAGAACCTTCACTCTCAATCTCTCTCTCCACCTCCGTCCACCTCTAACCAGAAAATCGACGAAAACTGAAGAAGAGCACAACAACAAAACCTAATTGCCAAATGCAATCCTTTAAACACAAAACTAGAAAAGAAACAAAGATGGCACTCGTACAAACACGCTAGCTGGCCATTGTTACTGTTAATGCTACAGTAACAGTAGCCACCGGAAAACTCAAATTTGGCCAAGAACTAACCAAGCTCTGATACCATGTAGAAATCAGAGAGAGAAAGATAGAGAAAATATACTCTCAAATGAATGTGTTTATTCATATGCTCAATAGGGTATTTATACATAAGAGAGAAGACAATAGAGTAATGACTCATTATGATGATTGATTCCCTAATCACTCATAATTCCTATAATCCCTGATTATATGCAATACTAATTAATTATAATATATTTGCACTGATATATTTCCTAACAGAAGGAAAACCAAACATGCTATGTTATTTGGCTAAAAAACAAAGTGTCTTTAGCTGGTCGGTTTCATAGGCAAACATCCAAGTTTTTCCTTGAAATTTTGGCAGAAGATAGTAGACATACTAACGTTTAAAACGAGCCAAAGAACACGCAAAATGGAGGTGTCGAATGAGAGAAATAATTTTCCAAAGTTCAGCCAAAAACCTGAAAAGTTGATGTCATGTGTTTAAATATACATGTTACTGTGCATGGAAAGGGAAGAAAATCTGCAGTTAAAATATATATATATATATATATATATATATATATATATATATATATATATATATATATATATATATATATATATATATATATATATATATATATATATATATATATATATATATAACTGCACGGAACCTTGCTGAAATATATTTGTAGCTACATATGAAAATAATAGGAAAGGAAAAGAGGAAACTAACTACAAATATAAGTATATATATATTAGCTGATCCATATATAAGGTAAAAGAAAACGTTGCTGTCATGGTATACATATATCCCACCGTCCTTAACTGATCTCTACTTATCTTCATGTATATGTGTGTATATATAAGATGTTAACTTTAAAACCCAAAGCTTCAGAGAGTGATATGAAAACGAAAGGAAATCACCAAGAGGGGGGTGAATTGGGGATTTTTAAAACTTTTATAAAAACTTTGCACCCAAGCTGAAGCTAAACGTAAAGAGATAGGGAAGAAGAGCTTGACACGAAAAGTTTATCTGGTTCGGTCTAAATTCTTGACCTACGTCCAGTCCCCGACTCTCGGGTTTTCTACTATCACTTTAACTCGGATACACACTCTGTACTCAAGGATTATCCTCTCTAGGATACACTCCCCCTTACAAGTTGTAATCTGAAATCCCAATCTCCAAGTCCCCTTGACTTGAGATCTTTTACAATGAATGAATAATTTGAATATAATCTCTCTCACGAGAGAAGGTAATGATAAACACCGAGGCTCTTTGTTATATCAAAATACAATACGTAAAGAAAACCGAATGTATAAGAATTCTTGAGCTTGCTTTTCGTTTCGCTAATCTTTCGTAGTTCTTCTAAGTTTGTAATCGCTCTTTATATAGTGGTGAGTTGCTATGTGACCGTTACTTCTCAACTTAGCATGTTCTTCATTTGAAATTCAGTTTGATGAGGATTATAGCCGTTGGGTCCCTGAACTGACCGATTCAATTCTGGACGCGTGAAATCATTCTCCCTTCGATTCTTCGCGTTTAGTTAATGATTCGTTTGATCCAATTTAATACGAAACATTCTCAATATAGAGTAGTTAAATACGTTTGAATATACTAAATAAATGCAATCAATTCGTATAAACATGGTAAGTTTTGCGGTTAAAAGAATCGGGATGAAATCGAACGATCATATTTGCTTGAGTCTTAAACTCGAGTTCTCTAAGTCGGGCTCGAGTTCGTAAGGCTTTTAGAGTATCCGGTTTATCTTCGAGAGAGCAAACTCGGAGTTTGATGTAAACTCGGAGTTTGTATTCTGTTTCACCATGTGAACTCGAGTTCACTAAGGTAGGCTCGAGTTCGAATACTCTCTAAGCTTTTGTCGAATGAACACCTGAGTAATATCTCACAAGTTAAGCGAGGCTCGAGTCCATTAGTGATTAGGCTCGAGTTTAACACTATTCATGCCTAAGAGTTTTGGTTGCTCGATTAGAGTGGACTGGAGCACGAGTATAAACTCTGGAGTTTGTACACTTGCTTTTCTTTCTTCAGATGAAGGGCTCGAGTTCATTATTCTTAGGCTCGAGTTCAGCTTAATTTATTCCATGACTTATTGAAGTGAACTGGAGGTTTGAGCTTAAACTCTGGAGTTTGAAAAGAAGGAAAACTTGGGAGCTCTTCGCAAGGGAAAACTCGAGCTTGTAATAACAGGCTCGAGTTTACCTATTTTGTAAACTCTTCTTCGTTTGTCAAACCATAGAGTAAACTCTACACTAAAGCATTAGGCTTGAGTCCATATACTTGGGCTCGAGTGTTCATTAAATTATAGCCATAGAAACAAGTGAACTCTACTCAAAAAGAATAAACTCTGAGTTTAAAGAGATACAATTTAATTAGAAAACTTCCCGCCATGGGAAAACTCGAGCTTGTCTATACGGGCTCGAGTTTACTTGTTTGTAAACTCTTTATTATTATATCATGAGGGTTTAGGCTCGAGTCTATTTACTCGGGCTCGAGTTCGTTGTCTTGAAAATATCCCGATGAGCTCTGTTTTGCGAAAACTCGAGTTTGCTTAGTTAGGCTCGAGTTTTGCGGTGACAAAGTGATTTTGACTCTTTTGTCATTTTAAAAGCATTCGTACTTGTTTACAATTGTTATTAATCATCTAAACACATAGAGAACTAACATTCTCCCCCATGATGACAACATTTGTAAACAATTAACTCCTTTAAGAACACTTGTTTTGATCATTTGAAATCATTGAAGCATAAGTGTTCGGTGTAAATGCATCGAATCAGATTTTAACATTTAAACTTTGATTCTATCGAGTTAGCGACTTAACATAAATCATAACACATATTGTCATTGCATAAGCTAAAACATTCAATGGTTTACAAAATGACATTTAGAGTTTCAAGCATACATATATCTAAACAAAAGACACATGCTTGACAACTTGACTTCTCCTTCTTTACTTCAACTCTTCTCCCCTTTGGCATCATCGAAAAGTGGAGGATGAGTTGAGATAGAGGTTGATGAAGAATAGGATCATGGGTAGATGGTTCGGGGCTATGGAGGTTGGGATTGGTTCGGAAGAAGGTGGAGGTGCCGCTGATTTTCTAAAATTTTGTCCATTTTGTCATGGAGGCTGGACATAGACACCAAAAGAGTGGAGATGCTTACTGAGTGATCTCCAATTTGATCCCCGAGACCTTGCACTTTATCTTTGATAATCTCATGTTCAAGAATGAGATCTTCTTGTGCATCAGAGAACTCCTCATATCCTTTCTTGATTGTGGTGAATCCTGATTCTATCTTGGAAGAAAGATCAGAAACAACTTGGGCAATGTAAGTCTTTATTCTTTCATCCAAATCGGAGGAAAGGATTGTGGTGGAGGTGGTGCACTTTGAGCTTCTTGAACTCTAGATTGAGTAGCTCTGGTTCTAGTAGGTCTTGAGGGTGCTCTGGAATGATCACTTCCTTGATCAAAGCTTATCCTCATCAAATTTAGGATATCTTTGGCCAAATTTGGTGGTTTTTCGGGTTTCTCATTGGTGGTAAATACCGAGACCCTTTCATGAAACATAATCACCGAGATGAGGCGCAAAGGGTATACGGGATGTTTTTCTTCCATGGAAACGAAATTTGAACATCTCTTTAAAGATCCAATCTCCTATGTTATGAGGGACTTGATCTATGATAGAGGCAAAAATAGGGAAGTCCTTTTTGGCAAAGTGAGTGAAATTGCCTCCCTTTTGTACTAAGTTTCTAGTGTATATATACCAAGCAGCTCTTTGCTTAGGAGGCATCGAAACTGGAGTGAAATCCAGAATCTCCACAGCATCAGGTATAGGCTCATCGGGTCTGAGGAGTGAAAAATTTGCCTATTCGTATAATTTGGAGAAGCAACGGGAGGAGGATTTTGGATTTGGAGGAGGAATTAAGGTATGCAGCAGTGATAGTTATATGTTTTCCTCTAATGGATGTGGTAATCCTTTCCTCAACCAAATTTCTATCCGCATCCAATAAATTATCACTTTGCATACAATAGTAAAAGGTTTTAACAAAGGATGGACTATATGAGGCTCTAATGGATATGAGAGGTTCAAATTGTCTAAGCCGGTGGGTAAGATCAAGGTTACATTCCTCTTTTAAAGCATCTAGATTGACATACACGAAGGGCAAAAACTCTTAGCCTCATAGTTTTCTTGGAATCGTATGGCATCCTCACCATATAGAGTGACATCCTCACTAGAGAATCCTTTAGGGATGGAGGAATGATTGTAAATTTCAAATAAGGTGGGTTTTCTCTAGATACACGAGGAACGAGTGTTGTTGGTGATGGGAGGATGATTGAGCTTGAGAGCTAGTTTGACTAGCTGTGGTCTTTCGAGATTTGTGTATCTGTTCTTTGCCCCTTCGAGGTGGTGTGTCGGCGGTTGAAGCTTTCTTTGAGGTATTCATCTTGGTTGTGGTTATTGGAGTGGCTTGGGTAATAGGAATACCAGGAATGTGCTTGTCAATTCCATGCTTGAATCGTTTTGGAAACGATTTTCTTCGGGAGGACGTTGAGAGATTTGTGTTCTCTGTCTCCCGCGAACTCGAGTCCATTCACTAATAGGCTCGAGTCTGTCAAAATCTCTGAGATGAGTTGCTCTTTGTCTCTCGCGAACTCGAGTCCGTTCACTAATAGGCTCGAGTCGTCAAAATCTACGAGATGAGTTGCTCTCTGTCTCTCGCGAACTCGAGTCCGTTAACTAATAGGCTCGAGTTTGGTGACCTGATAGTTGCATTTCTCGCTGGTTCTTTCGAACTCGAGTCTGTCTTTGGTAGGCTCGAGTTTGTGACAACTTTACTTGCACTCGATTGTTTGGGATTTTGATTTCAATATACATCCTGCACAAAACATATCTACATACTCCGATGCTTAAGTTAGTGGACAATAATCATTAAAAAAACATAACTAACATTTGAATTACTTACAACTCATTGGGATTTACCATTCCCAATTCTCTTCTTATGAACACAAATTGTTCTTTTGCTAGTGGCTTGGTGAAGATATCAGCGAGTTGCAAGTGAGTTGGGATGAACATGACTTTGACATCCTTCTTTTGAACATGGTCTCTTATGAAGTGATGTCGACATCAATATGTTTGGTTCTAGTGTGTTGAACAGGATTCTTTGCCAAACTTATTGTGCT
This sequence comes from Acacia pycnantha, assembly GCA_025563575.1. Classification (NCBI taxonomy): domain Eukaryota; kingdom Viridiplantae; phylum Streptophyta; class Magnoliopsida; order Fabales; family Fabaceae; genus Acacia; species Acacia pycnantha. The sequence continues at coordinate 567,519 of JAMWYP010000309.1, read as the reverse complement.
TGTGTTGTCACAAAGAATTGGGATTTCTTTGAGATGAACTCCCAAATCACACAATTGTTGTTTGAGCCAAAGAACTTGAGCACAACAACTTGAGGCAGCAACATACTCGGCTTCAGTGGATGACACGGCCAGCGTGAGTGCCTTTTTCTTGAACCAAGACACTAATGATCCTCCAAAGAACTCACATTGACCACTTGTGCTTTTACGTCGGTCTTGTATCTGCATGATCGAATCGGTATAGGCTACTAAGTGTTCATGTTGATCTTTGGGAAACCATAATCCAAGAGTCTTTGTATCGGCAAGATATCTAAAAATTCTTTTAACATGTTCGGCATGTGACTCCATGGGGGCGATTGGAATCTAGCACACATTCCAACACCGAATTGAATGTACGGACGACTTGCCGTAAGATAGAGTAATGATCCAATCATTCCTCTATACTTAGTGATGTTGAAGTTAGTCCCCTTTTCATCGGCATCCGAGTTGCGGTTGAACTCATTGGAGTATTTGCTCCATTACAATCAGCTAGACCATATTTTTTAATAGATCTTTCGAGATACTTGGTGCAGGAAATGAAGATTCCATCATGGCGTTGCTTGATTTGAAGTCCAAGGAAGTAATTAAGTTCTCCCATCATGGACATTTCAAATTCTCCTGCATTGTCTTGGCAAATTCTTCACACATAGTATCATTAGTAGCACCAAAAATAATATCATCAACATAAATTTGAGCTATTAACACATCACCAAGTTTATTCTTCTTTATAAAGAGAGTTGTATCTGCTTTTCCTCTAACAAATCCTTGATCAAGAAGGAAAGTGCTTAACCTCTCATACCAAGCTCTAGGAGCTTGCTTAAGACCATATAAGGCTTTCTTGAGGTGATAAACATGATACGGATGATGTTCATTTTGAAAACACGGAGGTTGTTCTACATAAACTTCCTCTGTATAAAACCATTTAAAAAGGCGGATTTTACATCCATTTGAAAAAGTTTGAATCCTTTAACACAAGCAAAGGCTAGAAGAACTCTTATAGCTTCCAATCTTGCTCTTTGGAGCATAAGTTTCTTCATAATCAATTCCTTCTTCTTGATTATAGCCTTTTGCAACTAGCCTTGCTTTATTTCGAATGATTATGGCGGATTCATCACATTTATTTTTGAATACCCATTTAGTACCAATGACCGGATGGTCTTTAGGTGCAGGCACCAAGTCCCAAACTTGGTTTCTTTCAAATTGATGTAATTCCTCTTGCATTGCTATAACCCAATCATTGTCTGAAAGGGCTTCATCAATCTTAGAGGGTTCAATTTTCGAAATGAAAGCTGAAAAAGTAACTTCATTCAAAGTGCTTTTACGGTTCTTACTCCTTGATTTGCATCACCTATCACTTGATCCAGAGGATGACTCCTACTTGTATCTCCATGATTTTGGTTGAGTTTGAACACTTGTTTTCATAAGCATTTTCACAATGTTTTCGGTTTGAGAATCATCTTGCAAATCTTTTTCCGTATTTGTTGAAATAGAAGTTTGGTTTGTTACGGGAAAATCATCATCATCATCCAAGGACTTGTTAGATTTAGTTTCACGAAAACAATATGCATAGATTCTTCAACGGTGTGATTACGAGTATTATAAACTCTATATGCTTTACTTCTACTTGAATAACCCAAGAATATACCTTCATCGACTTTGGAATCAAATTTTCCCAAGTTGTCCTTACCATTATTGTGGATGAAGCATTTACATCCAAAGATATGTAAGTGAGCTAAGTTGGGTTTTCTTCCTTTGTAGAGTTCATAGGGAGTTTTGTCCAATTTCTTTCGGAGATATGCCTGTTTGATATGTAACAAGCGGTGCTCATAGCATCGACCCAAAACACTTGAGATGTTTGGTTCTCATTTAGCATTGATCTTGCCATTTCAGTAAGCACTCTATTCTTTCTTTCAACAACTCCATTTCTTTGTGGGGTTCTTGGAGTGAGAAGTTATGATTGATTCCCATACTATCACGAGAATTCTCCAAAGGCATGATTCTCAAATTCTCCACCATGATACGTACGAATACCTGCAATAGATAATCCTTTCTCGTTTTGGACCTTCTTGGCAAACACAATAAATTGATCAAATGTTTTATCTTTTGATGATAAAAGAATGACCCATGTAAATCTTGAGAAATCATCTACTATAACTAATGTATAAAGATTGCCGCCAAGGCTCTTTACTCTAGTGGTCCAACTAAATCCATATGGAGTAATTGGAGAGGTCTATTAGTTGATATTTCGTTTTCGACTTGAAAGAAGATTTGGTTTGTTTACCTTTTTGACATGCATCACAAATCATATCATTTTTAAAAGAAAGTTTTGGTAAACCAATAACCAATTCCTTTTACGTAGTTTATCAAGTTGAATCATATTGACATGTCCTAAACGTTTATGCCATAACCAACTTTCATCTAAGTTACCAACAAAACATTTTGAGAATCGAATTGTTTTTAGGCAGTTAAGAGTATAACAATTACCTTCTCTTGGAGCTCTGAATAATGCTTTGGATTTAATACTATCTAAAGAGAGAGCATCCTTACTTACAATCAAACATTCTTGAATCAAAGATGACTAGGTTTCCTTTGTCCGTGCTTTGACTCACACCGAGGAGGTTGTGACATAATCCATCCACAAGATAAACATCTTTGATTTGAGGTCCATTGCTATTTCCAATTTTGCCAATGCCGGCAATTCTTCGGACTCATTTCCACCAAATGTTACCTTGCCACCATCCTTATGTTTGATTGAAGCAAATTTGGATTGGTCTCCGAGTCATATGTCTTGAGCATCCACTTTGTCAATGTACCACTTATTGGGATTTGATGCTCTAAGACAAATCTGCATAAGAAGAGATATCATCTTTTAGGTACCCAATATTCTTTGGGTCCTTTTGGGTTAGTTTGTGTCTTAGGAATCATATAGGATCCCTTAGGCACCCATTGATAGTTTCCTACGGGTTTGATTGATCTATCTTTCTTATGAAAACATGAAGAAGTAGTATGACCTTTTCTATTACAATAGTTGCAATGTGCAAAAGGATTTGAGGTATGGACAGATTTTTGAAAATAATTCATGTAAGATCTTTGTCCATGTTTCTTTTTGCCTTTCTTTTTGTCATAATCGGGTTTGTAACCAATTCTGATTTGTCATTTGTAAATCTTTCTTTGTTTCAAAATTACCTCAAGCATTTCACTTCCTCTAGTGAATTTTTCAAGAGTCTTTGTAAGGTATTCATTTTTCTTTTCGAATAGAACATTCATCACATATGATATTTTCGGGAGGCGAAAGATTTTCTACTTGTTGTTCAAGTGTTGTATTCTTCCTTTTAAACCAAAATATTTTTCAGCAAGTTCATCAAATTCATTTTGAACAAGTTTGTATTCATAGACAATTCATTATAAGTTGGTTTTGCATCATGATTAGAACAAGTAGAGTTTTCCTTTTCACAAGCAGAGATAGGTGTAGAAATCGTTTGAACTTGTTCTTCTAATAGTTTGATTTTTCTTTTTGAAAATAAGAGCTCTTTTGCGGTTTTCTTAAATTCGGTATAAAGAGAATCATATGTTGAAGATAATTCATCATAAGGTAAATCGGAATTACTTACCTCTTCGTTGTCGATTCCTCTTGAGCCACAAGGCGAGATTGGCACTTTGTTCCTCTTACGCCTCATCTTCATCGATGATTTGTTGCCCCATATAGGCGATACATAAGCTCTTTTCTTGAACTTATTGAATTTCTTTTCTTTGTTTTTCATTGCGGACATTCGATTTGATGTGGCCTGGTTTCTCACATTCATAGCATATAATTGGTTTCTTAGTTTACGTGCTAGAATTTCCTTTGTGAAACCTTCGTGAGATTGGTCCTTTTGTAGAATTTCTTGAATCTTCGGACCATCATTCCTAGCTCACCATCTTCATCTTCATCTTCTTCATCGTCATCTGATTTAGCTTCTTTGATGGTTTTAAGAGCTATTCCCTTGTTCTTGACATTGATATCATTTAGTCCCTTTTTGAATTTGATCTTCCCTCATATTCGAAAGGCGCCAAATAGTCCGCCACGGAGGCCATTGATTCGCCTCGAGATTCTTCAATTGCGGTGACCTTGGCTTCCCATTCCTTGGTGAGAATATTTAGTATTTTCCTCACTTGGGCAGGTTGTTCATATTCTTTTCCCAAGGCAATGAGTTGATTGATCGGGTGAGTGAATCGAGTTGAAATTCACCAATAGATTCTCAGGTCTTCATCGCAATAGATCGTATTCAGTCATGAGAGTATTGATACGATTTTCTTTGATCGCATTGTTCCTTCATGAGCTATTTCAAGAGCATCCCACATTTGCTTAGCGAGATGGCAAAGTGCAGATTCTCAAGTACTCTTTTTGGCCAAGAGCACTTTGGAGCATATGAATTGCCTTCATGTTGAGAGTGACTTGTTTTTTATCATTGTCATCGTACTCTTCTTCTTTCTTGGGAGTTCGATGTCGGCTACAACCGAGGAAGGAACATAGTTTCCTTTTCAAAGACCCTCCACAAACCAAACTCGAGGCCATTACATAGACCCCGAACTTAGCCTTCGAGAATGAGTAGTGTTCTCCATTGAAACACGGGGGTCGGTTGATTGAGGCTCCATCGGGTAGAATTCCTTCCATTGGATCTTTGTGTCTAGGATGTTAATCCTTCAAATTGACAACCTGGCTTTGATACCAAATGAAAACGAAAGGAAATCACCAAGAGGAGGGTGAATTGGGGATTTTAAAACTTTTATAAAAACTTTGCACCCAAGTGAAGCTAAACGTAAAGAGATAGGGAAGAAGAGCTTGACACGAAAGTTTATCTGGTTCGGTCTAAATTCTTGACCTACGTCCAGTCCCAGGACTCTCGGGTTTTTCTACTATCACTTTAACTCGGATACACACTCGTACTCAAGGATTATCCTCTCTCTAGGATACACTCCCCCTTACAAGTTGTAATCTGAAATCCCAATCTCCAAGTCCCCTTGACTTGAGATCTTTTACAATGAATGAATAATTTGAATATAATCTCTCTCACAGAGAAGGTAATGATAAACACTGAGGCTCTTTGTTATATCAAAATACAATACAGAAAAGAAAACTGAATGTATAAGAATTCTTGAGCTTGCTTTTCGTTTCGCTTAATCTTTCGTAGTTCTTCTAAGTTTGTAATCAGCTCTTTATATAGTGGTGAGTTGCTATGTGACCGTTACTTCTCAACTTAGCATGTTCTTCATTTGAAATTCAGTTTGATGAGAATTATAGCCGTTGGGTCCGAACTTCAGCCGATTCAATTCTGGACGCGTGAAATCATTCTCCCTTCGATTCTTCGCGTTTAGTTAATGATTCGTTTGATCCAATTTAATACACGAAACATTCTCAATATAGAGTAGTTAAATACGTTTGAATATACTAAATAAATGCAATCAATTCGTATAAACATGGTAAGTTTTGCGTTAAAAAGAATCGGGATGAAATCGATAACGATCATATTTGCTTAGTCTTAAACTCGAGTTCTCTAAGTCAGGCTCGAGTTCGTAAGGCTTTTTAGAGTATCTGGTTTATCTTCTGAGAGAGCAAACTCTGGAGTTTGATGTAAACTCTGGAGTTTGTATTCTGTTTCACCATGTGAACTCGAGTTCACTAAGGTAGGCTCGAGTTCGAATACTCTCTAAGCTTTTTGTCGAATGAACACCTGGAGTAATATCTCACAAGTTAAGCAGGCTCGAGTCCATTAGTGATTAGGCTCGAGTTTAACACTATTCATGCCTAAGATTTTTGGTTGCTCGATTAGAGTGGTGGAGCACGAGTATAAACTCGGAGTTTGTACACTTGCTTTTCTTTCTTCAGATGAAGGGCTCGAGTTCATTTTTCTTAGGCTCGAGTTCAGCTTAATTTATTCCATGACTTATTGAAGTGAAGCTGGAGGTTTGAGCTTAAACTCGGAGTTTGAAAAGAAGGAAAACTTGGGAGCTCTCGCAAGGGAAAACTCGAGCTTGTAATAACAGCTCGAGTTTACCTATTTTGTAAACTCTTCTTCGTTTGTCAAACCATAGAGTAAACTCTACACTAAAGCATTAGGCTTGAGTCCATATACTTGGGCTCGAGTGTTCATTAAATTATAGCCATAGAAACAAGTGAACTCTACTCAAAAAGAATAAACTCTGGAGTTTAAAGAGATACAATTTAATTAGAAAACTTCCCGCCATGGGAAAACTCGAGCTTGTCTATACGGGCTCGAGTTTACTTGTTTGTAAACTCTTTATTATTATATCATGAGGGTTTAGGCTCGAGTCTATTTACTCGGGCTCGAGTTCGTTGTCTTGAAAATATCTGATGAGCTCTGTTTGCGTAAAACTCGAGTTTGCTTAGTTAGGCTCGAGTTTTGCGGTGACAAAGTGATTTGGACTCTTTTGTCATTTTAAAAGCATTCGTACTTGTTTACAATTGTTATTAATCATCAAAACACATAGAGAACTAACATGATATATATATAAGTGAGTGTTTAGGTTATTGCATGAGAGAAAATAAGAATGTGCTGTCATGAATGCCGCTAGGTGGAAACTGATAGGATTTGAAAATACTTATAAAAGAGGCATAGGATTAAAACAAGAGCTTAAGGTTATATACTAATACATATATCAACGATTGTTTGGTTATGAAAAGAGATTGTTTGGTTATGAAAAGAAAAGGGAGACTTAAGTATACATATACATCTCGTTGGCTTTAGGGAAAAGGAAATACTCCCTCCGTCCCTAATTATAGGAGCAAATTTTGGAGTTAGTTTTGGTCCTAATTATAAGAGTAAGTTTTAACTTTTGTCAATTTTTTCCTATAATACCCCTATTTATACTTATTATTAGGAGCATTATATATGTGTGTGTTTACATATATATGTATATTTGTGTTTATGTGTGTCAATATATATATGTGTAGATATATATGTGTGAACACACACACACATATATAAACATATATATATGTGTGTGTGTGTGTGTGTGTGTGTGTGTGTAGATATATGGGTGTGTGTCTCTATGTATGTAGATAGATCTATATGAATACACATATATGTATACACATGGTTATATAAAAAGCAACTAATATACATAAATAAACTAATATGTCATGGATATCTAACATAAGGCAAATTAGAAACACTTATAATTAGGGCAACTTGTGTCATTTTAAATTTATATAAAGACATTTTAGGAAAATGAGTAAAATTAACTAATTTAACTCCTCTCCTTAATTCTCCCAAAATCGGTTAAATTGCTCCTATAATTAGGGACGGAGGGAGTAAATGATAAATTAACAAGGGAAAATTTATTTACATATGTATAGATTTTATGCACCACTTTAAAGCTGATTGGTGTTCACATATATGAAGTGTATTTTACTTGGTGCTAGTGTTTTATTAAATTCAGGATTTCTATTTTTATAAATATATATGATGAAACATAATGCTTTGGGAAAGCATGAGAAACATTAAATCATATTTTATATGATGAATGGTATTTATTAAATTCCTAATTTAAAGAGTTAGGATAGCCTTTGAGAGTTTAAATAATTTTAGAAAATAATTAAATAAATAAGTAATAAATAGAAAATAATAATAATAATAATAAAATAAATATTTTTATTAGTAAAAAGGGAATAAATAATAGGGTTAAGGTTCATTTTTGCCAACAAACTATTACAGAAAGAGCATACAACACAAATATTAATTAAGGGTACCTTAAATACAAACAAACAATTAAAAATGTGCAGTCAACACGATTAACTTTTAAAAAGTTGCAGTCAGCACAATGCCATTAGAAAAAGATAACCGACCATTATTTAAGGTGCGATTGGCTAACGAACTTTTACTCCATGAGGACCTAGCACAAAAAAGTTATACTCAGGAGCTCCCAGCACAAAATTCTTAATTTCACTAATTAAATAATTTTTTTTCTTAATTGTCATTATTCAAAACTACTCGTATAGATATCTATGTACAAAAATTACTCATTTGCTAAAATAAATAAAAGTTTAAATTAAAAATATAATTATATGATTTAAATAAAACTCAAGGTGTTGACAAAAATAATTTGCTGAGATTATTCCAAGATACTTAATTAATGACAAATTTTTTTCCAACAAGTCCCAAATTATTTCCAGAGTAATAAAATAAAAATAATTGTTGACATTAATTGTCATTAAAATTTTCAATAATTGTTGGAAAAAAAATGTCATTAAAACAATTTGCTGAGGCTATTCCAAGATACTTAATTAATGACAATAATTTTTTTTCCAACAAGTCTCATATTCACATAATCAATAGATAATTCAATTAACAAAAATATCATCAAGTTGCCGGATTTATATTATTAAGTGTCAACGTTGATATCCATTAAACTCTTTTTATAAAAATAAAAATTAAACTCATTTCATTTCTTTACGGATATAATAGATTTTTAAGATTTTTAAAATTTTATTAACATTAAATGAATTTCTTAACTCACATAAATTTCTTCTAAAAAAATAAATCATATAATTTTTTTTTTTGTTTAACATATATAATAAATTATAAAACACCTTGAGTTTTATTTAAATCATATAATTATATTTTTAATTAAAACTTTTGTTTATTTTAGCAAATGAGTAATTTTTGTCCATAGATATCTATACAAGTGGTTTTGAATAATGACAATTGAGGAAAAAAATTATTTAATAAGTGAAATTAAGAATTTTGTGTTGGGTGCTCCTAGAGTAAAAGTTCGTTGGTCAATCTACACCTTAGATAACGGTTGGTTATCTTTTTCTAACGGCATTATGTTGGCTGCACCTTTTTAAAAGTTAATTGTGCTAACTGCACATTTTTTATTGTTTGTTTGTATTTAAGGTACTCTAAATTAATATTTGTGCTGGATGCTCTTTATGTAATAGTTTGTTGGAAAAAATATACCTTAACCCTAAATAATAAAGGGGGTTATTAATTGATAATAAATGAAAGAGTGTTATTATTAATTGATAATAATTAAAAAGAGTATAAATGGAATAACAAATCCACCAGGGGTAGGAAGGTCAATAGTGGCAATAACATCTCTTAGGATGCACATTTTTAATTGTTTGTTTGTATTTAAGGTACTCTAAATTAATATTTGTGCTGGATGCTCTTTATGTAATAGTTTGTTGGCAAAAATGGACATTAACCCTAAATAATAAAGGGGGTTATTAATTGATAATAAATGAAAGAGTGTTATTATTAATTGATAATAATTAAAAAGAGTATAAATGGAATAACAAATCCACCAGGGGTAGGAAGGTCAATAGTGGCAATAACATCTCTTAGGATATTATTTATAAGGAAATAACGCGGATTATAAGATATCCGGGAAAGTCAAGAATCAGTATCGAAAGGTGAACCTACAGCTAGCGACGTAGACTAAGGTACGAACGCGTACTATAACTCTAACTCTTATATTGTCTTGTATGCTTATATGTGATTAGATGATTCATAGAGTCATGGACAAGACTAGGTCTTGGATCATGTACTGTGGCTAAGACTCGGTCTTAGGTCACCTCTTTACATACATTCAGCCTAGTGCGGGTTATAGTCATGATAATTCCGTATGTATGTTTTCCTAGCACTGAGGACACGTGGAGATGTGGCACTGGTGAGTGCAAACGTTGTGAACATTACATTACTGTGTGCTATGTATTGTTGTGTTGTGAACTATACATCAGGTTGTGTGCTATGTATGGTTAATGCTGAAATGTAATGAATATCTGTCATACATATATTGTTTATACTTGAGCATGAGGTTAACTGTTACCTGAGATTCAATGGGTATTGAATCTTAGAATTTACCCTAGCTTCAGGATCTGGAGGATCAGGAGCCAGTGAAAAGGGTAAGCAGCACGCGTAGGGACTCAGTTGGAGTACGATATTTTGGGCTGTATTTATATTGTTAAATATTTTGGGTCTATAGATTTGGATAATTGTAATGATATTCACTCGACCGGATACACTGCAAACGGTTTAAGTTATAGACCTGTATTAGTCGCTCATTCGTCCAAACGTTACGCATGTTTTCTGTTGTGACTCACTCTAATCTGTTAACGCCTTCACTCTGATAATTTCACACCAAGTAGTCTAATAAGGAATTTAGGACATGAATGGACATCATAATGAACGTAGGAATTAGGGGCGTTACACAACCACAAGTCTTCGCGACGTATTGGAGATGGTGGATCACATAACACTGAAGGATTGGATTTAGCTTCTTCTTCCAATCTCTTTCGCTTAGCTATCATCAACTCTTTGTCAACCTTTTCATAACTGCCACAAGACATTGTATGCCGCCAATCATTCTTTCTATCGATATCTTGCGTTGTTCCCTTTTTTTTGAATAAGAATTCAAAACAACTATTAATTATGAATTCTAGACCATCCCACTAACGGAAATTAGAGAACTTCTACTTGATATGAACCTCAAACACTAGTCAAATTCACTTCATCAAGTTTTAAGACTTGCATAGAACAATGGCGGACTTTTATTGTATTACTCCATCTACAGTCATATTTACATAAGAACTAAGACATGCTTTGATGCAGGACAAATGATGGAAATGCCATTCTATAATTGCAAGAAGTTGGAATTAACAAGTAGAAAGATTTTATTTTTCTTCTATTCACACACCAAACCATCTCACTAATAGGATTAGATGAACACAAGAACATATCACATATTTGCACAGGTTCTTAAGCAAACAAAAAAGGGCAAAAAAAACTAAATATAAACTCACCAAATCTTCTAGAGTAGTCTGCATCTGAAAAATTGTTGCCAAGTGTTTTCATCAAGATATGTATACTTGTCGCAAGGATTAGGGCGAGGCTAACTATCTTTAACCTCGACATGCACATAATTGTTAGATAGGGAGGTCTTAAACTTCCTCTAGCGATGAGCACAATACGACAATGTCTTCTTTTTCAACGTCTTACTGTTAGGAACATTGTATGTCAGCCGAATAGAATCTCAAATATGATCCTTTACTTTCTTTTGGTCGATATTTTTCCACTCATCTATCAAGATGCTAGGCTTGTTGTGTGCTAGGAGGCCGACCTAACTCCTATATATGTTTTTATTAGTGCCGATAGGATTCCAATGTCCATCAAACTAAATCTCGATCTTTTCCCCAACAGTCCAACTTAAGGCAATCTCTTTCAATCGTGTGCCTCTTCTACTACGCCGTAAAAGATATTTACAAGGTCACTTTGAGATGTTCCAGGTTCGCTCTGATTCATACCAGTAATTGGCGTGCCTCGAACAAGACTAGATTGTCTTGCTCAGTTCATTTTTGCGACAGAAAGAGAGGTGATGCGAGAGACAAATGCCTCAGCAAATGAGAGAGTAACAGAGGCAGGTGGTGGTGGTAGGCGAGGAAGAGAGGTAATACGACAGGAAGAGAGGTTTCGAAATAGGAAAAGAGGTTCAGAGAGAACAACTTCAGGTTTCGGCGCAAGAAAGAGAGGATATAGTGAGCGGGTTCATTTTTTGCGATGGTACTTCTGAGACCAGATATTTTTAGAAGCCAGTTTTAAAGTTAATCTTTAAGACTGATACATATTAATTTCCAATCTTAAAAGTAATAATTTTTTATTATTTTTTTTTGTCTATTGGACCGGTTACTATTTACATCCGATCTTAAAAGTTTACTGTAAAAAGTAATCGAGGTTTAAATTTTTTTTTTTTAACTTTTTAGATCGGTATTCTTAAACGCAGGTCTTACAAGTTAAACCTTTAGAGTGTTATGTAATACAATCCGGTCTTAAAAGTAACAAAAGTTTTATTTCATTTTTTTTTATATATATTTTGAACCGGATACTATTTAAATCTGATCATATAAGTTTATTCTAGAGTAAATACCCTTTTTGGTCCCTGGAAAAACACATTTGACTCTTTTTCGTCCCTGAGTAAAAAAAATGTCATTTTGGTCCTTTTTAGGGACTAAAAAGGACCTTTTTGGGAATTTCTGAGGGATTAAAATATGCAAAAAAAATGATCAAAAGGACTAAAAGGGACCTTATTTTTCCATTTTAGGGACTAAAAGCGACTTATTTTTTTTCAGGGACCAAAAAGGGCATCCGTGTTTTTTCCAGTGACTAAAAAGGGTATTTACTCTTTATTCTAACAAGTAATTGAGTTTTTTTTTTTGTTTAAAAAAAACCTTTTAGACCGGTTGTTTAGGAAAATGGTCTAAATAATATATTTTAGACTTATGATTAAAGGATCCGGTCCAAAAAGTTCTTGACATTTACGAAACTGTCACCGGTCATACTTTTTATATCGGAGCCTCAATACTCCAATCTAAACGAGGTGGTCTAAAAACTCTTTTTTATAGTAGTATTTGTAGATTTATATTATTTGGCAAAAGACTAGCTCACCCAAAAACTTTACCTTTGGTAGGATTAAACAAACAAACAAAAAAACTTTCCGTATATGTAGTAGTATATAATATTTAAAATATAGCTATAGATTAATATTTTGGAATATATAAGGTAAAATATTTAGAATATAGGTGTGTGTAGTTAAAATATTTAGAAAAAAGATAGATGTTTCTAGATTAAATGGTATATTTTTTACCACAAGAACAATATAGATTTTCGTAAGTACTCCCTCCGGTCCTAATTATAGGAGCACTTTTGTAGTGTACATTGTAGGCTAATTTCCCAATTTGCCCCTTATTAAATAACTATTTACCAAAATGCCCCTGTCAGAAAACTATTTCCCAATTTGCCCCTGTCAGAAAACTATTTCTCAATCTGCCCCTGTTTAGTCGACTAAATCGCGGGGCCAAATTTTTTTTTGCAGCCCCCCTACATTTAGTCGACTAAAAAACTCATTTAGTCGACTAAATCATTAAAAAAAAAGTTAAAACTTCGGAAGGCCATAACTTCTGGCTCGGGAGTCCGAATCAAGCGATTCTTTTTTTGATTCCACATAACTTTTTGAGATCTATGCACTGATATAAAAATTATCTTCAGATTTAATGAAGAGAAAGGAGGAAAAACAAGTGATTCTTTATTGCGCAGGAAATACTAACAATTCATTAAATATAATCAAGTGATTCTTTATATATATATATATATATATATATATATATATAGGGAAAAACACTTCTCATGTTGCAGGAGAAGTGTTTTCTCATGTCACACACACATGAAATGGTGGGACCCACATATATATATAATTATCATTGTATATATATGTGGGTCCCACCATTTCATATGTGTGTAGGAATCTTATTTTTCTCATGCAACATGAGAAGTATAAACCCCATATATATATATATAGTTTTCTTTTATTTGATATTTTCTTTTTTATTAGATCATATAATATCTCCGGTACAATAAAGATAAGATATGTGTGTATACACAGTTGATCGCGGGAGAGGGGTGGTGCCACAAGGAAAAAGAGATAGAGTGAGAAATGATGGCACCAATCCTAGGGTTTTGTCAGGATGGAGGAAATTAATTATATTTAATTGAGAGATATTTATTGTAAAATTAATTAATCATTATTTCTAATATTATTATCTAATAATAATTAATTGATCTTATTTTAGATTTTAATATCTTTATTTTTCTACCATGTATTTGGTAAACTTTGAATTTCAACGTAACAATTAATACTGGATTTTCAAAATACAATATATTCAAAATTAAGATTTTCTCTCCATTAATAATATGGATTTTAAAAGAAAAGAGAAATAGGAAAAATATCGACACTAAATTTGTGGGCTTGATTTTAGGGGGAATAACAGTGTTTGGAAGTTATGCATGAGATCATATGTTGTGATAGCACGGTAGTCAATCTAGCTAAAATCTAGGATCATAGCTAATATCTAGGATCACTAATATCACTAACCAACAGATTCGGTAAAACAAATTAAAATGACTCCACTACTTCCTAAAAAATAGCTAACCACATGTTTACAATAATATAATAAAAAATCAGCACACTCAACACAATAAACAATTAAAAAATAAATAACTTAATCCTTCTTATTGTGGAATCAAGAACGTGCGGAAATCAAGAACATGAACCACGTAGAGAAAAAGTGGGATTATTAACTTCAACAATACTAACAATTCATTATATATATATATATATATATATATATATATATATATATATATATATATATATATATATATATATATATATTAAAGAATCACTTGATTATATTTAATGAATTGTTAGTATCTCCTGCACAATAATAAATCACTTGTTTTTCCTCCTTTCTCTTCATTAAATTCAGAATTTAATTTTTATGTCGGTGCATAGATCTCAAAAAGTTATGTGGAATCAAAAAAAGAATCGCTTAATTTGGACTCCCGAGCCAGAAGTTATGGCCTTCCGAAGTTTTAACTTTTTTTTTTAATGATTTAGTCTACTAAATGGGTTTTTTAGTCGACTAAATTGGTTTAATCGACTAAAAATTAAGTTTTAGTCGACTAAATGTCGGGGGGCTGCAAAAAAAATTTGGCCCCGCGATTTAGTCGACTAAACCATGGTTTTAGTCGACTAAACAGGGGCAGATTGGGAAATAGTTTTCTAACAGGGGCAAATTGGAAAATAGTTTTCTGACAGGGGCATTTTGGTAAATAGTTATTTAATAAGGGGCAAATTGGGAAATTAGCCGTAAATTGCACTACAAAAGTGCTCCTATAATTAGAACCGGAGGTAGTACATATTTTTATTATGTTTATCCAGTGGCAGTGATTTCATGGGTTTGAGTGTTGGAAACTTGGCAGTTGGCATGTTACTCGACTATTTTCCCAATTTTCCCCTTATTAAATAACTATTTACCAAAATACCCCTGTCAGAAAACTATTTCCCAATTTGCCCCTGTCAGAAAACTATTTCTCAATCTGCCCCTGTTTAGTCGACTAAAACCATGGTTTAGTCAACTAAATCGCGGGCAATTTTTTTGTTTTTTTGAAGACTCTCACGATTTAGTCGACTAAAACACTCATTTAGTCGATTAAATCATTAAAAAAAAGGTTAAAACTTCGGAAGGCCATAACTTCTAGCTCGGGAGTCCGAATCAAGTGATTTTTTTTGATTCCACATAATTTTTTGAGATCTATGCACACACACATATATGTATATATATATATATTAAAGAATCACTTGATTATATTTAATTAATTGTTAGTATCTCCTGCAAAATAAAGAATCGCTTATTTTTCCTCCTTTCTCTTCATTAAATCTGGAAGTTAATTTTTATGTCAGTGCATAGATCTCAAAAAGTTATGTGGAATCAAAAAAAGAATCACTTAATTCGGACTCTCGAGCTAGAAGTTATGGCCTTTCCGAAGTTTTAACATTTTTTTTAATGATTTAGTCGATTAAATGGGTTTTTTAGTCGACTAAATGAGTTTTTTAGTCGACTAAATCGCGGGAGTCTTCAAAAAAAAAAATTTCCCGCGATTTAGTCGACTAAACAGGGGTAGATTGAGAAATAGTTTTCTGACAGGGGCAAATTGAGAAATAGTTTTCTGACAGGGGCATTTTGATAAATAGTTATTTAATAAGGGGCAAATTGGGAAAATAGCCCATGTTACTCCCTCCATTTCCTTAATATTATTGATAAAATATTTATATATTACATGTAATTTATAAATGTAAAATGATAGAATGTAAAGGTGTACCTATATATAGGTTTAAAAATGAGTATATTCATTATTTCGGAATGAAAGACGTTTCAGATAAAATATTAATAAATAAAATAATACATAAATAAATGTAACTTTTCAATGTTCCTAAGATTATGGTCGGACTATTTTGTATATTTTGATGATAAGATATTTTTTTCCAATTAACCAAAAAATATTTTTAAAAAATGAAATTATTGTTATAGGGAGTTAAATACATTGCCAAAAAATTCCTAAATAATAATAATAATAATAATCAAATAGAGTGAAATAATCAAAGTTCATCCAAATATTACTTTGGGTAAACTAAAGCAAGTTATTGGACGAAAACTACAACTTCCTCCCAATCAAATTGTGACAAATCTAATATACAGATATCCTACATGCATAAATCCACCAGAATACCAGGCATGTAATTTGGAAGATGATTCAGATATAAAACAAATGTGGCAAGTGACTGGAAGATTTTCAACTCAATTGACATGTGCAGAGTTGTATACCAACATATGTGATTTACCATATGATGGCCATGTTGAATCGCAACCAATGATCGCTGACAGTGGCGGACCTATACTAGTGTCACTGTGGGCAAGTGCAGACACAAAATATATAAAATTTGAGAGAATTTATTAACAACATGTCCACCTAGTGCAATTGGTTAATCCTTTATACCCTTTACTTTCCTTAGGTCGCCGGTTCGAACCTCATACTTCCCTTTTGCTCCAACCTTTTTTCTCTCCAACTCTCACTGATCTCGTTTTCTTGATCTTTTTTTTTTCAGTTCCGATTTTCGGCTTTCCTCCGGTGATCTTGTGATCTCCGCTCAGTGATTTCTTTTTTTTTTTGATCTGGTTATTTTTCGATCCTGTTGCTCGTCTCTTATGAAATCGAGCCTACACAGCTTCTTCCCTTTCTCTGATTTGGATCTGTGTTCTTCGATCTGCGTTTTTTAGATATGTGGTATTCCAATCTGTGATTCTTGGATCTGAGATTTTCGAGCATTCTGTTCATGCTCGTTTCTGTTTGTGACGAACCCTAAAGCAGCGATTTCTCTGTCGCTTTCTTCCATCCTTCTAAAAAACGCTGCCAATTTGTTTTATCTGTTTGTACCTTTTGGTTTGGTTTTACTTCCAGATCTTTTCGGTTTTCCTATATGAGATCACAAGAAAAAGGGTTTTACTTCCAGATCTTTTCGGTTTGATTTAATTATGCCATTTTAACATCTTATGATGCTGGCATCCATTAAGCCCTTTGTTTTGATTAAACAAGCATTTTAATTGTTACCAGAATTGGCATTAGAAGTGAGGACCTCCAGGATTTATTGGAGAGATTAATCAAGGGTATTGGCATTTGCGGCTGCTCCTGTAAGTAATTTCACTGGCTGCGCCTTTTACATCTTTTACGAGAATGATGACTTAGTCGATGGGAATCTCTGATGCATTCATAATGGTTCCTTTTGTCTTGCCATTTTTCCAATTCAAGTTGAACAAGAGATTTGTTATATACCCTTGTTTCTTAAAGTGTTTGTTGTGAGTAGTGATGCATTTCACTTTGGAATAGATTGATTGTTTGTTGGTGCTTGGCTTTCAAACTTTAGTCGTCGATAATTAGAGGAATGAATTTCGGAATGATGGCTTCCTTCCGTAATCACAATCTGTTGCCTCTGAATCTCATGTTAGAAGGCTCTAAATTGTTTGTGTAGATGACTTTTGTGTATTTATGTTCTATCTCCATTTAAAAGATAGGATTTACTACAATTTATTTGTTGGGGATGTGATAATCTCTTGTTGCAAGGTAGTCTTGATTTATGGGATTATCAAAGTTTAATCAACACATTCAAGTTGCGTCCAGTAGGATTGTTTTTTCTTTTGTATCAAGCATTCAAGCTTCGGCTTGCATGCTTCTGCTGATTCCCAAGAATAAAAAAAAAAACATTGAAATTTCAAAGCGGCTACCCCTCCGGTACACAATATAGAGCAATTCTATAAGAAAGACATGGTCCAAAATATTAAATCCTCCTTGAAAAAAACTTTACGGAGAAGTGGGTTATCTTTTATCCTCCTTGAAAAAAACTTTACGGAGAAGTGGGTTATCTTTTATCCTCCTTGAAAAAAAATTTCGGGGGCGCTGCCCCTGAACCCCACCTCTAATTGTGCACCCACAAACATTAAATCCTAGGTCCGCCACTGATCGCTGATGTTGGAAATACGCTTCCATCAAGTAGCAGTGAGGTTAACATTGTGGAACAAGGATCTATGTTTACCAACGACATGGAAAATTTCTACTCGTTTGAACCTCCCTTAAATGGTGGCAACAATGAACCATCATGGATGAAATTGAGGAAGAGGATGAATATGATTCTTATTTAAAGGTTGGTAGTGAGAATGATTATGAAGATACCATGAAGAGGGGAATGAGCACACTGAGTTTTCTATTAGAATATATTGTAATTCGTTTCCTACCATTAGTTTCTTATTTTGTAATTAGTTTCCTATTTTTAGGAATTAGTTAGAGATGGTGGTTATCAATTTATTTATAAATAGTTTGTACTCACACATTATTAAGAATTTAATACAATTAGAATTTCTTCCTATTCTTGCTTTTTTAATATGGTAACAAAGCTGAGTTTTTGACCTCTCTAACATATTTTTTTCTATACATATTTTTTTTTAGTTTTCTCTTTCTTCACCTGTCACTTTCAGTTTTTCCTCGTTTTCTCGAGACTTATTCTATCAATTGCTTCGTCCATCGCGATCGATTGTGCTTCTGCTCTCCCCTGATTGCTTCACTGTCCATCGCGACAATTTCTTCTGTTCATCAATTTCGCCAATTGCTTTGATTCTTCCATGGCAACAACACTTCAATCGATTGATTCCTCTTCTTGTGATGGCAACCCTAACAGTTCTTCCGTCAATCCTTCATCAGATTTGCTTCAGAGCCCTAGGGTTCCTCCCTAGGTTTGGCTTCTTTTTTCTCCTTTTTTCTCTTGTTTTCTAATTTCAATTTTTTGGCAACAGTGAGAAAGAGTGAGAGAGTTAGGGTTCTGTTTGGTGGTTCTTGTGTGATCTATTCGTTCTTTGCCTCCAGTGAGGTATTTGGCAATTATTTTTTGTTTGGAGGTCCTTGTGTGACGTGTTTGTTCTTTGCCTCCGGTGAGGTGTTTGACAATTATTTGTTATTTGGGGGTCCTTGTGTAACCTGTTTATTCTTTGCCTCCAGTGAGGTGTTTGGCAGTTATTTGATTTTGGGGTCCTTGTGTGACCTATTCATTCTTTGCCTCCGGTGAGGGTTTCGTTTGGAGTTTGTCTTTGTTGAGACGTTTGGAGTATTGTTTGGTCCTTGATGAGACCGTTTGGTGTTTGTCTCTGGTAAGATGTTTGAAGTATATTGTTTGGTCCCTCGTGAAACTGTTTGTTGCAGCTTATACTTTGGTATGGTACTCTTTGTTATTCAGACTCTTGGTGAAGTTGTTGGATCGTTTCTTTTGAATGTCCTCAATGTGACATTTGATTGAACTATTCTTGGATGCCGTCGAACTTGTTGGTGGATTCAAGATCTCCTGAAGAAGAAAATTATTTTGTTTGAATTTATTTATATTATTCGTTCGTGAGAAACTCAAGACTGGTTTGATACATCTTCTTCCCCTTAAGTCTCAAGATTAGTTGGCAGATATTTTTACAAAGCTCTTGCTCCTACTCCATTTTTTTACACTCCTTTCCAAGCTGGGAATGATCGATATACATTCTCCAACTAGCTTGAGGGGGTATTAGAATATCTTGTAATTCGTTTCCTACAATTAGTTTCCTATTTTCTTGTCTTACTTACTTTATAATTAGTTTCTTATTTTCAGGAATTAGTTAGAGATAGTGGTTATCAATTTATTTATAAATAGCTTGTACTCACACATTATTAAGAATTGAATACAATCAGAATTTCTTCTTATTCTTGCTTTTCTAATACTTGCAATTGTTTTCTTATCACAAATTCATGTTGAGTCAGATATAACTTCTGAGGTCGGTGATTTAGAAGAAATTCTAAATCTTAGTAATAATAAAGATTTATATATTGGGAAGGTGTTTAACATGTTGGAAATTATGCCCTACGGGTAGATCATTGTACTTTAACGTTATTATTAATTAAAGTATTCTCCATTTAGCTATCATTTCATTTGCATGTTTATAGTGACAACTGTATCTTGGATATATCTTATAGATTATTCTAAATGTTCCTGGTCAGTCATTTACGCGGGAGCGAAGATGAAATAAGACCAGTATGACTTTGATGAGTATGGAGATACGAATCAAAGTCATAGGCACTTGTAAGAGTACAAGGTGCTGGACCGACCCACTATGAGAAAGCTACATGGATTTGGTTATAAGCTTATCTCATGTATAACCGCGTCACATCGCCCTTTGACCTGAGATTATCATGGATTCCCACATGAGAGTCGCTGATCTTTGACCTAATCAAAAGTCACCTTTGACCGGGTGATGATAAAGGCTTCGATCGAGATCAGTGGTTTTCATGCAGAGAAATGTGAACATCAAGATGGAATTTGTCTCTCACATTTGTAGAGAGATAATACTAGGCCCCTCGATAAGTGAGTCTGAGAAATGTATGTCCATACTACGATGGAAAAGAGTTTCCATGTCAATCGTTGGACTACTCAAGAATCGAGAAAGTAATGGTCAAGAACAGGAGATTGACATTATTTATGCCTCATCCTTGACCAAATTATCGCGTGACAAAAGGGATGTGACATGGTTGTATGATAGGTTGTATCGTATCATCGATCCCTATATGAATTGGGTAATTGTAATGTCTTGCTAGAGGCCGCTTACGACTTGTGGGCTGGTACAACATTGGCCAGCTGTCAATCTCATATGGGCCTGCAGGGTCGCACACAAGAATAGCCTAACACAAACAATAGTGTCCAAGTTCATTGAATCTTAGATATGTCTAAGATTTAATGAATACTGTATTTAATCTAGGATGGATATATATATTATTAAATTCGAAAATAATATAATAATATTATTTAATATTCGTTTTGTATTTAATTTATTTGATAAATTAAATATCTAAAACAAATAGAGATATTGTATCTCATATTTAATTTTCGAATAAAGATATCATATATCTGATTTAATTTGAATTGAGATATAGTATCTCAGATTTAATTAAGTAGATAGATATCATATCTCAGATTTAATTTATAGAGATAAATTAAATCAGTAGGCTTTTAATTCGGATTAAATAAATAGATTTGATTAGATCTATCGGATAGATTTAATTAATATATTATTTTAATCCAAATTCAAATATCAAGATTAATAAGGATTAATTTTGAATATATTTAATACGCCTATTGGGTTTTTAAAAACCAATGGGACATTTTGCAAGACGCATTAGAAAAGCCACGACCCACGAGAAACCCTAGAGAGAAAAGAAAAGACGCGAAAAATACTGAAGGCGCTAGCACGCTGCCGTTGGTGGCTGTTTGTGTGGATACCGGTAGAGGGAGTGGATTCGTAGAGTCGGCTCTTAGAGATTGATCGAGTAAGAAGGCGTTAGCCCACGAGTTTGCAAAGGACGCATACAAGTTCGTATAGGTACGGTTTCTCTAATGAACCCGATTTAAACGTCGTTGATAGATCCTCTTTAGGATTCGTAAAATTATTAAATGAATGAAATCTTTTCGCTGCGTGTACGGATCCCAACATAACAACGTATGAGTTCTAAGACGTTCAATCAAGTAATACTTTGTTTAAATTTGTCACACATTTAAGGTATATTATTCATGTCAATAATATGAAGAGTATCAAGATTTTAGATATTTGATCAAATTATTGTCGACAATAAAATATCATACATACATAAGAGATTAGTTGGGGTCAAATTATTGTCGACAATAAAATATCATACATACATACAGTGGCGGAACTAGAAAAAAAAATTAGTCCGAGCCAAAAAATAAACATATTAAACTACTCCATTTAGTTCTTATTATAAAGCACCAACTAACAAGTATATTTGGTCCTTTTTATAAGGCACTTGCTTGTTTCCAAATTGCATTAAATATTTTTTCCCATGTATACCCATAATTAAAAAGGTAGTGAGTGAAAGTAATAATTAATAAAAATTAATTATTACTCTTTTTTTCGAGCAAAAAAAAAGAGTAATAATTAATATAAGAGTAAATACCCTTTCTGGTCCCTGACAAAAAACACGGACCCCATTTTGGTCACTGACAAAAAAATCGACCCTTATTCGTCCTTTTTATGGGACTAAAAAGGACTTTTTGGAAATTTGTGAGGGATCAAAAATTTTACCAATCGACCCTTATTCGTCCTTTTTATGGACTAAAAATGACCCTTTTTTTTCAGGGACCAGAAAGGGTATTTACTCTTAATATAATATTAGAGTTTAGTGTAATTAATAGGGATAATAATGAAAAATACTTAAATTTTAGAACAAATTTAATGACTTTAATTGTTTTTATTGACTTATGAGAATTGTTAGTTGGTTCCTTAAATAAGGACCAAAGTGAGTATTTACGAAATACTATCAAATAACCTTGAAAATACAAATCAATAATAACCGATAATTATAAATCAAAATAATATATAAGATGATACTAACATTTTCGGTATCTCAAACAAGAATTTTACTTTCTTCCCACAGCCCAATGAGTAATAAAACAAACATTATCCTTACAAAGAATATAAAAAATTAGATGGGGTCAAATTTATGGCCAAATAAAATATCATATAATAAATACATATATATACTAATAAATTTTATAAGATCAGTCGGGACCAGCTGGGGCCAAGGCCCCAACTGGCCATCAAGGAGTTCCGCCATTGCATACATAGTAACAAATTTTACAAGGTCATCTGATGTCAAGACCCCAACTAGCCGCAAGTGGTTCCGCCACTGTTCCTATGTAGAGAAAAGTCTAATATTTGAAACTCATATGTGTCTAACTTACTAAAGTGGAGAGGGGTCAAGATAGGTGAGTGAGGTGTTATTCAAGGTAGATGAGTAGTCATTTGAGAGAGGAGGAAAATTACTTTTGCATATACGTAGGACAATCTCGGTAGTTTGTGGTCGATCTAAACTGTTGTTAGCAAGTTTGTAACATCTAAATCGTCATTGTCAATCGTTGGATTATTGATTTGTTACTTGGTGAGAGAGATATTCAGTTCATCTACAACATCTTTTTTGAGTATTTTTCAGCTCCTTTATTCTTTTTTTTTTTGTTACATCCTTTATTCTTTATTTTATACTCCTCTGGCTCTATTTAGGTGGTAGGGAGTGAATATATTTTGAGTAAATATCTTTTTTGGTCCCTGAAAAAAAGTACGGACCCCTTTTTGATCCCTAACTAAAAATAACTCGTCACGTCATCCCTGGGAAATCAAAAAACATCTCACGTTAGTCCTTCCGTCAGTTAGCTCCTAACGGCGTCACTAATGTTGCTGATGTGTAACGTGAGTTAGTCCAGTCACATGCCACTTAAGAAGGTCAAAACGATGTTGTTTATATAAATACCCTTTTTGGTCCCTGGAAAAAAGTACGGACCCCTTTTTGATCCCTAACTAAAAATAACTCGTCCCGTCATCCCTAGGAAATCAAAAAACATCCCACGTTAGTCCTTCCGTTAGTTAGCTCCTAAGGTGTCACTAACGTTGCTGATGTGTAACGTGAGTGGGTGCAAGGTGCTTCGTTACCTTCAACATTTTTTACTCGTTGAAAAGTCTATTCACTGACCTCACCGTTGGATTTAGAGAAATATAAAGATTCAAAGCAGTGAACACTGTCTAACTCCGACGCAAACCTAGGCGAGAAGCGCTGCTGTTGTTGCTTGGCTCCATCGAGTTGCGTTGATGGCGACGGCGGCGGCACCTTGGAGTTATCTGGAGATGGCGGTTTCTTCTCGGGGAAGAAGGCTTATGCTCGGGCTTGGGCTTGAGATTTGGGGCATCAATAGACAAGCGCGATCTCTGACCGTAGGAAAACTCGGCGCAAAGAGCATCGAAGGAATTGAAGATAGACATCATTTGACGACCATAGAACCGATGGAGTTGACGATAACGTATACGAAGTTAAAGACGAAGTTATATTTGACGACCATAGACATCATTACACATCAGCAACGTTAGTGACACCGTTAGGCGCTAACTGACGGAAGGACTAACGTGGGATGTTTTTTGATTTCCCATGGATGACGGGACGAGTTATTTTTAGTTAGGGATCAAAAAAGGGTCCGTACTTTTTTCCAGTGACCAAAAAGGGTATTTACTCATGAAATTATAAACGACGTCGTTTTGGCCTTCCTACGTGGCATGTGACTGGACCAACTCACGTTACACATCAGCAACGTTAGTGACGCCGTTAGGAGCTAACTGACGGAAGGACTAACGTGGGATGTTCATTGATCTCCCAGGGATGACGGGACGAGTTATTTTTAGTTAGGGATCAAAAAGGGGTCTGTACTTCTTTCGAGGGACCAAAAAGGGTATTTACTCATATATTTTTTTAGTCCTTTATATAAGGCACACCATTAAATTTTTACATGAAAGTACAATTTTACCCTTCATTTATTATCATGTAGATTGTTATTTTATTGGAGAAAACATTCGGAAATGTATTAGTTAGAAAATAAATGATTGTATTTATTTATTGTAAATATGTATTGTGTTGTATATTCTATAATACTCCTATAGGATAGGTGTCAATGTATTATTAGTCGTCAATATTATAAATAGGAATGAACAAGGCTCAAGACAATGATCCAGTCTTGACCTATTTTTCACAAATCTTGTCTTGGTATTAGAGCCACTAACCAGAAAATGGCATATGGGAATTCCTCTCACCAATTAACTTCTGTCATTTCCTTATCTTTATCTGAAAACCCTAATATCCATGTAACAGCTGCCGCTCACTCTCACACTCAACAGGTTTCGTCTCTGCCCCAAGCACATCCCCCACAAGAATCAACCGTGACCTTCGTCCTTTCATCCTCGACCTTGCCTTCCCTCGCTCCTCACTCTCTATCTTCCTTATCTTTCACTCCCAATCCCAATTTCCTTCTGCCTTTCTCGTTTCCACTATTCTCGTCAGAACCATTTCTTGTTGCTCCCCATTTTGCTCACCCAGCAATCTCTTCACCAATGTCCTCAGTCTCCGCTCAGCCAAATCCTCCTCACTCATTCTCTCAATTTTCTCACCAAACATTTTTGATTCCCACTCAGGAAACCACATTCCCAGTCTATTTCTCTGGTTTTCCACTTGGCTCTAATCTTTCCCCATAGGTCACCACTCGATCAACTCCACTCCTCAGTTCGCTCAATCAAGGGAGTCTTGTCAAGTTGGACGAAGACAATTTTCCTACATGGGAGTCGACTGTCATGCCAATCATTCGTGGTCATCGGCTCGACGGCCACATTTTAGGGACGAAAGCAATTCCCCTTGAATACGTCTTGGACTCCTCCGACCAGGTTTGCCCCAACCCTGTTTACAATGATTGGCTTACTACGGATCAACTTCTTCTCGGATGGCTTTTTAGCACTATGACTATCAAAATAGCATCCCAAATGACCAGCTCCAAAATCTCAGCAGCTCTTTGGAAGGCCGTTACTGAGCTCGTCGGCACTAATACATGGTCTTGAATCACTTTTCTGAAGAGTGAATTTCAGCAACTCAAGAAAGGATCACTGAAAATGAGGGAGTATCTAGCGAAGATAAAATCACTATCTGATAATCCTACTCTCGCCGGCTGCCTGTTGTCTCTGACATATCTCATTACTCAGATACTTGCCAAACTCGACACTGAGTATACACCGATTGTTGTTTTTCTCTCAGAAAAGGATAATCTCACCTGGTATGATCTTCAGTCTAAATTGCTGACCTTCGAGTCACGTTTAGAGCAACTCAACAATGTTTCCACCAATACTCTGTCAGGAACTTTTGCTAATCTGTCGTTCCACTCTACTCTTAACTCGTCCCACTCAAATTCTACTCCCAATTGAGCTCCAAATTCACATGGTCGTGGAGGTAGGAGAGGTAGAGGAAGGAACAACAAAGGCTCTTTCAGTGGCAGAAGCATCAAATATTGTCATCTCTGTGAGAAGCCAGGGTATGATGTAGCATATTTTTTTCGTTGCTTTGATAGGACCTTCAAGAGCCCTTAGAAGCCAGACAATGCCTCTGCCTTCATTGCCACTCCTGACACTGTTTCCGATCCTGCCAGGTACCTCGACACTGCACTAATGAAATATAAAACGAGGGGCACACTCAAGTATAAATTCTATCTCAGTTGGTAATGGAGCTTGTGTTAGTGTAACTGGGACTGGAAATGCTAGAGTACTTTGTGATAACTATGCTGCTTTGAATCTGAATGACTTGCTTGTTGCCCCAAAAATGGCTAAGAAACTGATCAGTGGCTCTAAACCTATTAGTGATAATCATGATATTTGTGTTGAAATTGATTCTCATGGATGTTTTATGAAGGATAAGAGTCAACCTAATGTTTTGTTGCATGGGAAGATAACCAAAGGACCTACTCCTGGGCTGTATCGAATTGATAATGAAGTAGTTCCTGCAAAGAAGTTAGCTACCAATTTTATTTCAATACCAAATAACTGTGATAGGAATAGCAAAAGATTATCCACTGTAGAATCTTGGCATAGACGTCTTGGTCATCCAAGTAGAGATGTTTTAAAGCAAATCCTTATTGATTGTAATGCTCCTCTTGTTTCTAATGAAGAGTTTAATTTTTGTGACTCGTGTCAACTTGGCAAGTCCCATAGACTTCCCTTTCCCATTTCATAGTCTCGTGCCTTACATGTTTTAGATCTTGTTCACACTGATCTTTGGGGGCCATCTCCAATAAAGTCTATTGGGATTATTGGTACTACATTAGTTTCCTTGATGATTACAGTAGACACATTTGGATTTACCCTTTGAAAAACAAAGGGGAAGCACTCTCTGCCTTCAAAGTTTTCAAAAATATGGTTGAGAATCAGTTTGAAAGGAAAATTAAGGTTCTTCACAATGATAGGGGTAAATATAGGAGTTTTCAGACCATTCTTGATGAACATTGAATTATTTTTTGTCATTCATGTCCACACGCGTCAGCATATAGTTGAGACAGGCTTTACTCTTCTTGCTCATTCATATACGCCTACCTCTTATTGGTGGGATGCCTTCTCAACTGCAATTTATCTTATAAATAGGCTCCCAACTGTTGTTTTGATGAATCTCTCGCCCTTTGAAGTGTTGTTTCACAAAAGGCCAGATTATAAACAGTTCAAATTTTTTTGGATGTGCAAGTTTTCCTTGCCTACACCCCTACAATCACAACAAGCTTCAATATCATAGCACAAAATGTACATTCCTTGGCTATAGCGGACCCCATAAGGTGTTGGGATCCGTACACGCAGCGGAAGGATTTCATCCATTAAAATTTTACGAATCTCATAGGAGGATCTATCAACGGCGTTTAAATCGGGTTCATTAGAAAAAAAAAAATGTACCTTTACGAACTTATACGCGTCCTTTGTGAACTCGTGGGCTAACGCCTTCTTGCTCGATCAATCTCTAGGATCCGACTCTACGAATCCACTCCCTTTACCGGTATCTACACCGAACAGCTCTCCAACATGTACGGCAGCGTGCTAGCGCCTTCTTACTTTGCGTCTCAAGTCTTTTTCTCTACGGTTTTCTTTTCGCGGCTGGTCTCTTATTTTAATACGACTTGATCATTCTGTTATATGGTTTCTCAAACCCTAATGAGCCGTATTAAAGTATTCAAAATTTATCTTGAAATTCAAATTTGGATCAAAATAATATATTAATTAAATCTATCCAACAGATCTAATCTGATCTATTTATTTAATCCAAATTAAAAGCCTGCTAATTTAATTTATCTTTATAAATTAAATTAAATCTAAGATATGATATATGTCTATTTAATTAAATATGAGATACTATATCTCAATTCAAATTAAATCAGATATATGATATCTCTATTCCAAAATTAAATCTCAGATACAATATCTCTATTTGTTTTAGATATTTAATTTATCAAATAAATTAAATACAAAAAAAATTATTATATAACAATATTATAATATGTATTAAATATTATTATTATATTATTTTTGAATTTAATTATATATATATATATATATATATATATATATATATATATAGATACTAGATTAAATGTTGTATTCATAAAACTTACACATATCTAAGATTAAATGAATCTGGACACTTTTGCTCGTGTTAGGCTATTCTTGTGTGCGACCCTGCAGGCCCACATGAGATTGGCAGCGGGCCAATCCTGTACCAGCCCACAAGTCACAAGCGGCCTATAGCAAGACATTGCGACTACCCAATTCATATGGGGCTCGATAATACGATACAACCTATCGTACAACCATGTCACGTCCCTTTTGTCACGCGATAATTTGGTCAAGGATGAGGCATGGATAATGTCAACCTCCTGTTCTTGACCATTACTTTCTCGATTCTTGAGTAGTCTAATAATTGAAATGGAAACTCCTTTGCATCGTAGTATGGCTATACATTTCTCCAACTCACTCATCGAGCGGCCCAATATTATCTCTCTACAAATGTGAGGGACAAATTCCATCTTGACCGTTCACATTCCTCTGCATGAAAACCACTTATCCCGATCAAAGCCTTTATCTTCACCCGGTCAAAGGTGACTTTTGACTAGGTCAAAGATCGACGACTCTCATGTAGTAATCCGTGATGATCTCAGGTCAAAGGGCATTATGATGTTGTTATACATAAGAAAAGCTTATGACTTAATCCATGTAGCTTTCTCATGGTGGGTCAGTCCAGCACCTTGTACTCTTACAAGTGCCTATGACTTTGATTCGTATCTCCATACTCATCAAAGTCATACTGGTCTTATTTCATCTTTGCTCCTGCATAGATGACCGACCAGAGACATTGAGGATAATCTATATGATATGTCCAAGGATACAATTATCACTATGAACATGCAAATGAAATGATAACTAAATGGAGAATACTTTAAATGACATTAACATTTAAATACAATGACTTGCCCCTATGGCAACATAAGGGTTTTAAATGTTTAAGCTCCACGAGAAGAATTTATGTCTCACAGCATGTTATATTTAATGAATATGATTATCCTTTTGCTAATGGCTTTCTGAATTTTCAGCAATCTCAACACAGCGAGATTCTCAATTTTTCCAGTATTGCTCCTGTTATTTCTAAAGACATGCTTCATTCTAATTCAGACATTGAGAAATATGATGCTACTTTTGCTCCTAATATCAGTTCCTAGTCTCCCATTATTAATGTTGTTCGTGACACTTCCAATGATTCTCCAACAAGCTCAGACTTACATTGCCCTGCTACATAATCTAGCCTTGGCCGAGAGCAGTATGTTACTGCTGCAACTTCAAATTTTGTCCAATTCTAACCGAGAGCAGTCATCTCCTGCCTTATCTATTGATGATGCATCATAAATTGATATATTATATGAATTGAAGCATGATTTATTGTTACTGAACATATTTGTCATGGCGGTTGTATTTGTGATGGGTTGGAGTAAGGAGGGATTTGTATGTTGAGATCTTTTACCACGTGGTATGTCATCACTCTGTGCACAGTGGATGACACTTGTCAGGGCCCCTTCTTCCATGTTTTCCTTTGGCCGGGATTACATTGGAGCTGCGGGACATGTGACACCTCCTTAGTTGTATTGTTTTAAGGAGGGGAGCCATAGTCCATGCTTAAGCTCTATACCTTTGGCCGGGTGTATCTTAAGTTTTGGTGAGCTTGGGACAATCCAGTCAAACGGATGAGTTTCTATTGGACTATGTGTTAGCCTATGGCTCCTGTCAGCGGTTGAGGATGGACGGTGATATAAGGGAGGCTGCATATTGCATATTGTATAATAGTACGTTTCACATTGACATATTGATAATTTATGATAGATGAAATTATGGTATATACAAATATATATGTAATCAACTCCTGCTTTTTGTCATATGTGATTTGCTTGTGTACGGTGATAATTGAATATTTTATACACTTATTTTTGTCTCTTGAATAATAATTTAGGACCCTTTAGCTAATAAATAATGGCTCTTATGTTTATTTGGGCCTTGGGCCTTTTATTGCATTTTAGCCATTTTTAATAATAAAATCCCAGTTTTGTGTTGCTTCACTATTTCTACCATAACTCTTGAACCAGACATCGGATTTGCCTCATTTTTGTCTCATATTTCAGATGATTCAGAGAGCTACAATTGTTATGAAGACATAAAGAGCAAATTCGGTCAAGAGGGCGGTCGATTTTGGAGCCCAAGTCGGATGTACAAATCTGGATTTATTTTGGACCCGAATTTTGTAATTTAAGTCCAGTTTTATTTTATTTCGTTTTGGGCTAAAACTATGAGAGCCCATTTCGTTTTAGGTTATTTTTAAGTAAGGCAGCTGCCACAAACAGATTCATTCACGTTTTTACCCTATTAGTGGATCAAAAACACAAGTTTCAAATTCTCTCAGTTGTTCTTCATCCGTTCTTCGAGTTCTTCGTGTTCGTCATGAACTTCTTCATTTCTGCTCCATTTTCGTTCTGCATAGCCATGCTGGGCTAAGCTTCGGTGATTAGCCCACGGATTAAGGATTCCACTATCCAGAGGACTCGCTCTTAACGGTAACAAATTCGGTTACGTTTTGTAATTTCGGATTCGATTTGCATTCGGATTGGGTGTTAGATTTAATGCCCGATTGAGAAATCCCAAGGACTTAATTGAACTGGGTTTGAGTGTTTTTCGTGCGATCGTACGGTGACACGCCGCTGTTCGGATAAACGCTAAACGATCGTTTAGTTGAGGGTGTTTGGCTATTATTGTTGTTAATCGAACTTGCTGCAAATTTGTTGGGGAAACGACCCAGGTTCCTATCACTACAAATCATTTTGAACTTGGTTTATTTTGGAAGACATAGCAAAAATCTTTCCATACGGTAGAAACTTTCAGTAGTTACTGAGATGTCGAATCTCGCCCTATAATAACAATTTTCAGGTGATTGTTCTAGTAGGGAGCAAGGAAAAGAACCTATAGAGTGGGCCTTGAAGGCTCTTTTGTACTCCTATAGTTCATGTTATGTCATTTGTATTTGTCATGACTATAATATTTCCACAATTTATCAACTCTGAAATATTTTAGAAATTTATTTTTACACCGTAAATATTTTGGGAATTTTATGTTGACTCTAAAATGAATTTAAATTTGAATTAGTTATGTATTTTAATGATTTGGATGTTGATCATCCTTGTTAGAGATATTTCAAGTGTTTTGGCCAAGATTTTGGGTGTTAAATTTGGGGGTATTACAGATTTCATATGACTCATGCTTTACCATGTCCAACACCAATGTCTGGATAAAAATCATTATTTGTTTATTCTGGTCAACTGCTTCCTAATCCTTCTAACTATAGAAGTGCAGTGGGTGCTCTCCAATACTTGTGTAATACAAGACTTGATATCAGTTTCAGTGTTAGTAAGATGAGTCAATTCCTCTCACAACCTTCCATAGAACATTGGAAAACTGTCAAAAGGGTATTAATATATCTTGGAGGAACTATTCACTATGGTATACATATAAAGCCCTCTTCATGCCTTGGTATAGCAACATATTCAAATGCTGATTGGGCATCATGCCCAGATGATAGAAGATCTGTTGGAGGTTATTGTGTCTTCCTTGGTGATTCCTTAGTAACATGGTCATCTAAAAAGCAACAGGTTGTTTCTCGTTCAAGTTGTGAATTAAAATATCAGTCCTTGGCTAATATAGCCTCTGAACTCAGCTGGATCAGATCACTATTATCTGAGCTAAGTCTAAAAATTCAGAAGACACCAACTATCTGGTGTGATAATACCAGTGTAGCAGCTCTTGCATCTAATCCCATTCATCATGCAAGAACAAAACACATTAAGATAGATGTGCATTTTGTTAGAGACAAAGTTCTATCTAAAGCTCTGAATGTTAGAATCGGCTGTCACCCAAGAGGGGGTGAATCGGGTGTAAGATAAAAACTTAAGAACTTTGAAAATCTTTTCACGTCTTCTAAATTAACAGACAGATATTCAAATAACATATACTGGAAATATAAGAGATAAGGGAAGAGAATATGCAAACTGAGATTTATACTGGTTCAGCCCAATCCTTAACCTACGTCCAATCCCCAAGCTTCACTTGTGATTTTCAATCCACTATCTTCTTTCAACTTAATTATAGCTCTGTACTCGAAGTAATCCTCTCACTAGGATTCACTCCCCTTACAATTTGTAATCAATACACCCACTTGATTACACACTTTGTACTTGAAGTAATCCTTTCACTAAGATTCACTCTCCTTACAAGCTGTAATCAATACAATGGTTTCTACTCAAGATCACCTAATCTTGAGTAACTCTCAGATAAAATAATTACAATGAATCTTCTCTCTCTCAGAAGTGAATAAATAAACACTGAAGTACAATACAAATCATTTCACTCTCTATAATGAGCTATATAAGCATTGAGAACAGAGAGCGTATGAGATAAATGTTGGATTCAAAATATCAGCATTTCGATAGTGCAAGTTCTCATCGTTAGTTTCTCCATCTTGAATGTGTCTCTACTTATAGACAATATTAGTCCGTTGAAGCATTGGTCTATTGTAGAATATTACCGTTGTAAGTTTCAGTCTGTTGGAGAAGTAGTCGTTGAAGCTTCTGACGTCATCATCTTCTTTTTGTAAATTGTTGTTAATCCTTCATATAATCATCTAAAACTTATACACAAATGATATAAATAATGTCAAGAAGTAGTATAAGTCCTTTTGGTATCCATCTGAATGATCTTGATGAGAAACAAGATTTCGGACACGGTGATTTACAATCAAAGAAATATTGGCTCGAGTTAAACTAGTCTGGCTTGAGTCAATTGCACTTTGAAACCATAGAGAAGAAGACTGTGAAGAATATTAACTCGAGGAATCCATCCTTAGCTCGAGTTTGGGGGCAAACTTGAGTCACTAAAAAGTGGCTCGAGTCAATCTTCCCTTGAACATTTGACTGAAGGTGATTCTGATAAGCTATGGCTTGAGTCAAAAACTCTTCTCAAAACATCTAACTCTCGGACTTGCCTTAACTTGAGGTTGTTACTCCCTGGCTCGAGTCAAATGCCCTTCTTGAAAGTCCTTTACTTTCTGACTTCGCTAGGCTCGAGGTTGGACTTGCCTTGGCTCAAGTTACAAGTTCATCTGGCTTGCTTGTGTTTGCTAGCTTTGGCATTGATCCTCAATCCGATCTTTTGATCATCTGAAACTTGCTCATAAATATGATTAATAGCATTGAAAAGTATAGCAAGTAGTAATCAATTGATAACAATCATTTCTGAATTCTCGGAGATGTTGAGGAACTGAGCTCTTCTACTGTGCGCTT
Organism: Acacia pycnantha; assembly: GCA_025563575.1. NCBI lineage: Eukaryota > Viridiplantae > Streptophyta > Magnoliopsida > Fabales > Fabaceae > Acacia > Acacia pycnantha. The sequence continues at coordinate 534,255 of JAMWYP010000309.1, read as the reverse complement.
CATTGACTCGAGTCATTTATTCTCTGCTCGAGTTATAGGTCAGACTTGAGTTACCATCCTTTGACTCGAGTTAAAACAACTCTTCTCTATCTTCATTCCTCTCTGTCTGTCGTAGACTTGAGCTTTCCACTCCTTGGTTCAAGTTAAAAACTCTTCTCAAAATGGCTTGCTCTCTGTCTGACTTTTACTCGAGTTATCAACGCCTTGACTTGAGGTAAGAGCTCATCAAAATTGGTTGCTTCCAAATTCTATGAAACACTTGTTGAGTATAGATTCATATAGAATTGGTTTCACTTAATTTGGTGTTGTATAATGTGAGCTATATCTAGAAAACCGAGTCTATGCTGAAATGATTCCAGAATTTTTCAATGTAAACTTTCAAAGGCCATATCTCCCTGGTTTGAGCTCCTTTTTGGTTGGTTCAAATCTAGGTGGAACTAATTTTGAGTCTACTTTCATATGCCACTGATTTCAGCTCAATTGGATTTGTATTTTGGGAGATACACCCAAAATACCGAAGCTTGGTTTGCTGTGTGGCGTGAATTTCAATTCCAACTTCTACAATTCATAGCTCCTTCATATGAACTTCTTTAGGCTTGAAACTTTGGAAAAATGACGCATTAGGAGTCTAGTTTCATACAAAATGGGTTTCACCTCAATCCGATCTCTGGTTTGAGAGATATCATCGAATTACTAGACCTCGCCCAAGTGAAATAAGAAATAGAGGTGAACAGAGTTGCTGAAAATTACTATTGACTCGAGCCAATAAGTGGCTGGCTCGAGTTAAGACCCTAACTCGACTCTGTGATTTCCTGGCTTGAGTTTTGACTTCCTGGAGCTTGATTTTGCTTGTTTTAACTCCGATTTAAGTCATTCCAACTTCCATTTGATCGTGAAGACTTCTAAAATCAATCTAAGAACTTGTATAATGATTTTCTCATTCCATTCAACAAGTTCTTCTTTCTTTCTTCTTCTCTTGATCATTCTTCGTTATTCAACTTGGACTCATCATTCTTTGCAAGTTCTTCCTTCTTCAATATCTCCTCTTCTTCTTGATTATTCCCAAAATACTTTGATAACTTCTTGTTTCCTTGACATTCTCCATAATTCAATTTGGACTAATCTACATTAAATATAGTAGTTAGTCAATGTAGGAGATAAATATATTATACAAGTTTTTTACTCTTAATAATGACATCTATATAAGATATCATCAAAACTAATTATATCCAACACTAAAAGTTCAGTATGTTCCCACTGAATTCCAGGTGGCAGATTGCCTAACGAAGCAACTACACCACTCACGTTTTCGCTTTCTCAGGGACAAGCTAGGAGTCACGGTTTCTCCAGCATTGCACCAATATGTAAAAGGGAAAGGAGAGGGTCCAAAATAAAGGAGAGAGTTAGAAAATAAATTATTGTATTTATTTATTGTAAATATGTATTGTGTTGTACTAGTATATTATAGAATACTCCTATAATGCAGGTGTCAATGTATTATTGGTTGTCAATATTATAAATAGGAAGGAACAGGGCTCAAGACAATAATCCAGTCTTGACCTATTTTTCACAAATCTGGTCTTAAATAAAGGCTGATGAGTACTTTATTGCTTTGGTACTTAATTTTACAATAAGTTTATTTTGGTTCTAAATATAATATATCTCAATATACTTTATCCTCCAAATTTATAATTTTCTCCTCGAAGTATCCATGTTGATTACACATAAGAAGAGAGTTTTTATCAATAATAGTTACAATGGACATGATTATAAATGATATTTTAGGCAAATCAATACTCCATCTAGTCCTTATTATAAGACATCAATTAGCAAGTGTATTTAGTCTTTTTTATAAGACACTTGCTTGTTTTCAAAGCATATGAATTATTTTTTTCCATGTATGCCCATAATTAATAAGGGTAGTAGGTGAGAATAATAATTATATTATATTATATTTTAGTGCAATTAGTAAGGTAATATTGGAAGTTACTTAAATTTTAAGACAACTTTATTGACTTTAACTGTCTTTATTGGTTTGTGAGAATTGTTAGTTAGTTCCTTATAATAAAGACCGAATGGAGTACATACTTGTTACAAATAACTATTTTAACTAAATTTCTTAATATCTAAAAATTAGTTATCTAGATTTCATATTAAGTATTGGAAGGGGTATTATCTCATGGTATTAATATATAACAAAATTGTTATAAAACTGGTTGAAACACTATTAAAGTTCAACAAATGGAATCCAAGTAATAATTTTCTGATGGGAAATATTGGAAAGTTATTGTGTGTTTGTTGGATAAAGCCAATAATATGGGCTCAACCTGTAGTCCTTGGTTTTGGCAGGATTAGTGTTGGAGATTACCCAACCCGCACCGCACAGGCCTAACTTGCGTGGCCCAGGGGTTGATGTGGGCCAGCTCGTAGGTTGCGGGTTGGCCGCACATTTTTTGTTTCTTTTAAAAAATATGATAATTTTAAAAATCGATAATTCCCACACTCCCACTTAGTACCTTCCAATCCTAAAGAGAACAAATCTCAATCTCCTTCCTCTTCTAAACTAAATTATTATATTTTAATTGATTGATTATGATTTGATTTTTTGTTAGTAAACTCTAGTAAATTTGATAGCTTCATCTCTTGAATTATGGATTATGTTTTTTAATTTTTGTAGATGTAATGACTGATGCTAGGAAGGCAAATATGATGACTTATATATATGTGTCTTGGACTTTCGGCCATCTTAAAAAAACATTTAAAAAAATATTTTTTAAAGAAAACATGGGCCAAGGGCTGGCTACCCACAACTACGGGTTAGGGTTAGCATTTTGTTAGCCTGCTGCAGACTCTATTGTTGGATTCTAACTTTCTAATGACATTCTTTCTTTAATATATATGAGAGTACCATTTTTTTCTATAAAAAAAAAAAAACGGGTAACATGCATTAAACTCTTATTCAGATTTGTACGGGTTAAACCTAGTTTTAGTCCTTATAGTTTATGTGATTTGGGTTTTAGTTCATGAAATTTTAAAGAAATGGTTTTGGTCCTGAAGTTTACTTAGAAAAACTTTAACGTGTTAATTTTGCGGATATGTCACTATCTCTATTAATGTCGGTGACATAACTCAATGACTAGATAATATGACTCGGAAATAATGTATTAAGGTGGATACATGATTTTTTTTTTTTAAAAAAAAAAAGAGTTCATGGGTTATTGGGTTGTAGCGTTGCTTCCTCCATTGATGAAGTCTTGAAAAAGCTAATATTTACTTGTTTCCCTTTCATTTTTCTCTCTCTACTTCTTATTTTGAATTTCAAACCCGTGATTATCCCTAAACATGGTTTCAGATGCTGATCCTTCTCCTTCCAATTCGTCATCTTCCTCATCTTCTTTGCATTGCCGACAATTTCTCAGGCCCAGACCGCCAGCTCCTACAACGGCTTAGTTTACACATGTCGTACGCCTTTACCGGTGGAACACGCCTGCCGCCCAATGTCTCCGATCACAAGCAGCAGCTGTACCGATTCGAATCCACCATACGGTGCTCAACAATGGACTCGATGAGCTCAAGTATTGGAAAGTGTTTGTGGGTTTCCAGCACGACGAGTTCTTAGTCCCTCTGTCTAATGCGTTGCTTGGTGACTAATCCATTGATGACTGATGCCAGGGAAATGAACACCGACGAAATAAACTTAGGCCCGTTTGTTATGAAGAAAATTTAAGGAGGGAAAGGAATAGAAAGGAAGATTGAGAGGGAACTTAAAAAATGTGAGGGATAGGTTGTAGTGCAATTAATCTTGTATAGGGATAGGTTATAGACATGGCCCTAGTAATTAATACTCCATAAGGTAGTCTCCACAGAAAAATGATCCCACTCGATCTCCAACAAATATGGCAAACACTTACATAATATTGTCTTAGAATATATATATAATGTTGTTGTATCATTCCACATGACTCCTTTCACCACCACCCAAGATGTTTCAAACCCACAGATCATGTAATCATCATGGCTTTATATAGATATTTCTTAATTATTCTTTTATTCACATGTTGCTCTATAGGAGGTATATTTGCCCCATCATGATCCTCAAGCAAAACCCTCTTCTAGCTAAGCCCTGTGTGTAACTGTGTATCCACTACAAATTAATCAAACAACCAACATTTAAAATTTCGACCCTTGGATTTCGTGTGGATCGGGATAGATTGGAGACAAACAACCTTTTCTTCAAATCTTAACGGTGGGGAAATTTTTTATTAAAGAAAACATGGTAATTAAAAAATGGTTACACTGTCAACTGCTTATATATATATATTATATATGGTTAAATGATATCTTTGTATTGGATAGAATAAACGAAGGATATAAATTAGCGAGCATGTGGTGGACCCCCCACTTTCCCACTTGTTGCGTGATTGGCTCGTGTGGTTAGGGCCCCACCTCAGGAGCCCGCACATGCGTCACAATATGATGGGCCAATGGCACGTGGGAGTCACACGGGTCAAAATACCACATAACCACATCCACCGCCTCTTTTTCCAGTAATGAAGAGCTTTAATTTTAGTTTGCGAGACAAAGGTGATGTGATGGGATGAAAGAGAAAAAAATGGAGGGCATGTCGGTAAATCCAGATTCTTACCAACTTTGAATTGTTGAATATAGTATGGAAAATTCCAAATAAATACCATTTCAATTTGCAAAAACTCCAGAAGTCTGTTGAATTTGTAAAAAGACTGTGAGGTACATGTCGGTAAATCCAGATTCTTACCACCTTTGAATTGTTGAATATAGTATGGAAAATTCCAAATAAATACCATTTCAATTTGCAAAAACTCCAGAAGTCTGTTGAATTTGTAAAAAGACTGTGAGGTACCAAGGACCTATGAGGGATATGCAAATTCGTGTGAAATTACTTTTTTACCCTTAGTTTTAAATAAATAAATAAAAAAACCCGCCAACCCCACCACCGTCGGCCGGCCGCTGGTGGCCGGCGACCACCACCACCGGCCAGCGGTGGTGGTGGCCGCCAGCGGCCGGCCGGCGGTGGTGGGGTTTTTTTTATTTATTTATTTAAAACTAAGGGCAAAAAGGTAATTTCACCCGAATTTGCATATCCCTCATAGGTCTTTTATACCTCTCAATCTTTTTACAAATTTAACAATTAACAGACTTTTGAGGGTTTTATAAATTCAAATGGTATTTATTTAGAATTCTCCCATTCGTCCAGGTAGAATTTTTTGGCTAACTCGGGACATGCTTGTGACAGGTGGGCCCTCTCTATTTGTTACATGGCATTTCAGAATGTTTAACTGGGGGAACAAAATCTGCTTCACAAACATCACAGATATAAAAGGACTCTTAATCTAGAAAATCCAGAAATGACAGCTTTAACAATCACAAGTATTAAAGTACAGTAATCATTCTAACCTTATCTATATTTGGATGGAGGGAAAAGTAAGAGGAAAATTAGGAAAGGGAATACTATGAAGGAAAACTTTCCCAAAATAATAATAAATAAATAAATAAAACCATTTTTAGGAATTTTCTCTCATAGCATTCTTTCCTCCCTAATTTTCTTCCCATCCAAATATAAGGTTACAGTTGGTTAACTAGGAAGTGAATAAACAACTTTGCCTCCCATTCAACCTTTTCTCGATGTTAACTGCCTGATATTATACTTGAATAATTCCTTATATTTTTCGATGACACCGATCAAGCATACGGTCTGAAAAAATAAATAAATAAACTGCATTATTTATTTATGGAAATCATATGGAAATGTCTAAGAAAACAAATCTAAAAACAATAACACTATATTTGAATCTAAAGCCTATAGTTGAAGCTAAACTCGTCCTTGAGGGAAAAACAATAACATTATATGCTTTAAAACCAACCAGCTATTGAATTGAGCTACAGAACCACGCAATGATTCTATAGTCCAATACCCTAATTTTGATCCAGTTGGGTCCAAAAATTTTAAAATGTATGTATAACACACAAACAAAAATAATAAATGTCTAACGCATAATACCAAAAGTTTGATTTACACAATAACTCCAAAAACTACAGTTAGTTCACTTCCCTGGCTTTCTGTTCTAACCTAATGATACAGTCTCCTTTCCTGGTTCATTATGACAACATAAGAATCTAAATGCAAGAAGACAAGAAATTACTATAAGGGTATCAGCAAACCAGAAACAGAAAACAATGTAAAGTCTATTTTAACATGATCCAGGCTTTACCCCAGTATGTGCAATAAAATTCTAATTATATTTCAGGAAGTGTGTCGCTTTCTTACCTTGACAATTTCAACTACGATGGTTTTATCAGGATTTTTAAGATCAACTTTATGAGGTCCAGGTACTGATTTCGCAACAGCGTCAATAATCTTCATCCTTTCAATACCACTATTTGCACGGGCTTCATACAGTACAGCAAACTGCACGTAACATTTTGTTAAAATCCAATAACATGTAGAGAATCAGTATTCAGTACTCTTAGGACAAAGAATTTATTCAAAATAAATTGTTTTGATGACAAAGTCGTGAATGACTTGTTCCTTTTCAACTTAGCTTTGAGAATACATACAAACCAGAAGAGATCAAGTAACTGGCCAAATTTATATTACTTTGCAGATAATCATCATCTACACAACCTTTAGATTAAGATTGTGAAATTAGATTTTCACAATGTCAGAGGTTAGATTCCTCTTTCCATGTACAAGCCAAGTCTCATCTTGGTTGGTTATAATGATCCCCCAAAAAAAAAAAGTATTGTTCTTCCTTACGAATAAAAGAACATGATCTCTAAGATTGTGGAAGGCTCGAGACTTGGCAGGCTAAAAGGGCTTTCTAGGCTGCCTTAGCAAAGAAAATAGTTAGATTTGTACTTATGTGTAAGAAAGATAGGAAGGGAGAGGAAGAAGTGATAGTACCAGAAAGGAAATAGAAAGGAAACAGGGATAATTCATTCACAGAAAACATGTAATGGGCACAGTACAATATGTATATTCTCCTGCCTATGCCACGTCACTATTAATTTCTCTTTCTTCTAACTAACTTCTGAGCAATTCTCTACTATTTATTTACTATAAAGTCCCTTAGAGAATACATATAACAAATACTCCCCCCCCTAAAAAGAATCCTTGTCCACAAGGATTTCATTAGTAAAACTAGCAGTAGTAGGGAAATGAGGAAACTGATCTTGAATAACAGTAAGGTCTTCCCAAGTGGCATCCTCTGGTTGAGTCAGCTTCCACTGGACCAGCACCTGAGTAACAGGAAGGTGGTGGCGCCGGACAAGTTTGCGGCCTAAAATTGCTTCTGGTTCCAGTGCAAATTGACCTTGGTCATCCACTGGAGGGAGGGACTGGTTGACAGGCAGCTCGGATCCCACATGCTTCTTGAGAAGGGACACATGAAACACTGGATGTACCCTAGTGTTAGATGGAAGGTCCAGCTCATAAGCAACAACACCAATTTTTTTCAAGACTTTGAATGGTCCAAAATAGCGGGCAGCCAGCTTGTGAAGGGAAGAACTATTCAGCAAATTCCTCCGGAAGGGATGTAATTTAAGATAAACCATGTCACCACTCACAAAGTGACGCTCAGATCTATGTTTATTAGCTTGCTGGACCATTCGATGCTGTGCCTGCAGTAAATGGTTTTTGAGGCTATGCAGAACAAGTTCGCGAGACAAGCAATTGCGGTCTACCAAGTCATTGGGAGAATCACCAGCAATGTAAGGAAGATGAACCGGGGGAGATACACCATAAACAGCCTCAAAAGGAGTCATACCAATGGCTGAATGATAGGTAGTGTTGTACCACAATTCAGCTAAGGACAACCATTTCACCCATTGCTTAGGAAAGTCACCGGTCATGCAACGGAGATAACACTCCAAACAACGATTAAGAACTTCAGTTTGCCCGTCGGTTTGAGGGTGATAAGCAGAGGAATAATGTAGATTGACACCATACAAACGAAACAATTCCCTCCAAAATTTCCCACAAAAAATAGGATCTCTATCCGTAACAATAGATTTAGGAAAACCATGCAACTTAACAACATTATCCATAAAAATTGCAGCCACATCCACAGCAGTATAAGGATGTTTAAGAGCCATAAAATGAGAAGCCTTAGACAAACGGTCGACCACCACCAAAATAGTGGTTTTAGCATAAGAGGGAGGAAGACCACTAATGAAATCCATAGATAATTCAGACCATACATGATCTGGAATAGGAAGGGGCTGTAGAAGACCCGGAGAAGCAACCAATTCTGGTTTAAATCGTTGACAAATAGTGCATGCACGCACAAAATTACGGACATCCTTTTCCATCCCTTTCCAATAGAAAAAAGAGGAGAGTCTTTTAAAAGTAGAATGGATACCTGAATGTCCCCCAATACCATCAGCATGAAAGGAAGTAATTAAATCTGTACGTAGGCCCCGATCCGCTGCGACCACAAGCTTCCCCTTGCGTTTCAGCAATTGGTGCTGCCAAGTAAACTTAGAATGAGAGGTTGGATCAAGCTCTAGGGCCTTAATAAGGGTCTGTAATTTCCCATCAGTCAACCAGGAATCTCGAACACGCTCATAAAGAGGGGACATAGGGGTAGAAAGTGCCAAACAAGAAGCATCAGCCCGTCTAGAAAGCGCATCAGCAACAACATTATCGCTGCCCTTGCGATAGACAATCTCATAATGTAATCCCCATAATTTATGCAGCCATTTGAACTGGTCTTGACTGAGGTCCCGCTGTTCCAGTAAATGTTTGAGGGGCAAATGATCAGTACGAATAGTAAATTTGCGACCCCATAGGTACGAACGCCACTGTTTTACAGCAAAAAGGATAGCAAGCACTTCACGCTCATAAGTAGATAAATGTCGCTTAGAGGAAGCAAGACCCTTACTAGCATAAGCCAAAGGATGTCCATTTTGAGATAAAACAGCCCCCAATCCTGAACCCGAAGCATCTGTCTCTATAACAAAGGTCTCTTGAAAATTAGGCAAGGCAAGGACCGGGGGAGACATCATGACCTCTTTAAGAGTTTGAAAAGCCGCGGAGGCCTCTGGAGTCCATGTAAATTTCTCATGCTTCTTCAAGAGATCAGTTAAGGGCCGACTAATAGAACCATAGTTCTTAACAAACCGACGATAATACCCGGTAAGACCAAGAAAACCACGTAATTCCCTTAGAGAAGAAGGTATAGGCCACGAAGAAATGGCTACTAGCTTCCTAGGATCAGCTTGGACGCCGTGAACAGAGATAAGGTGACCCAAATAATCAATTGTGGTTGCAGCAAAGGTACATTTAGAGGATTTAGCAAAAAGTTGCTGCTGGCGTAAAACTAACAGCGTAGTGTCCAAGTGTTGTAAGTGGGAAGGCCAATCCTTACTATATACCAAAATGTCATCAAAGAAGACTAAGATGAATTTGCGCAAGAAAGGTTTGAAAACAGAATTCATAAGTCCTTGGAAGGTGGCCGGAGCGTTGGTAAGACCGAATGGCATAACTAAGAATTCATATAACCCCTCATGAGTACGAAAGGCTGTCTTAGCAATATCATCCTCTTTCATCCGAATCTGATGGTATCCGGCCCTTAAATCAAGTTTAGAGAAAAAGTTGCCCCGGTTAACTCATCTAGCAGCTCCTCAATAACCGGAATGGGAAACTTATTCTTGATAGTGGCTTCATTCAATTTACGGTAATCGACACAAAACCTCCAAGTACCTTCTTTTTTCTGTACGAGAACCACAGGGGCAGCAAAATCACTAGAGCTTTCCCGGATAATACCATTAAGGAGCATCTGTTGAATCTGAGTTTCAATTTCTGTTTTCTGAACAGGGCCATGTCGATAAGGTCTACAGCTGATGGGCCTATCGTTTTGAAGAGGAATGGAGTGATCAAATCTCCTATAAGGGGGCAGACCAGTAGGTTCAGCAAATACATCAGCATAATTATGCAAAAGTGTTTGTAACTCCAGCGATTGTTCCTCAGACAGATCAGAATTGGACTCCAATCCCATTAGCATTTGAGAGGGAGAATGAATTAAATAGAGTTCATTGGCCACCACAAAGTCACGCACAGTGAATACTTCCTCAGAATGGCGTGTGAGGTCAGCCCCAATTCCCTTTAATGCTACAGCTTGTCCATGGTATTGAAACTCAAAAATTTTCAATTCCATATTCATAGTAAATTGACCCAGAGTTCGCAGCCATTGAACTCCCAAAATGGCGTCATAACCGCAAATTTTCATGAGTAAAAATCGGAAGAGAAATACGAACCTCCCATCTCCCAAGATAACTCAGAACACTGCTTAGTGACACAGATTTGACAAGAATCAGCAACGGTCAAACAAAGTGGCTGGCGTTCCTGAGTTTTTAACCGGAGACGTTTAGCTATTGAAGCATCCAATATATTATGGGTGCTGCCAGTGTCGATGAGAATGACGATTTGCTGATTTTTGATACAGCCCAATAATTTCAAGGTGGATGTGTGCGCCAAGCCTTCAACTGCGTTTATACTGCCGCCAATGTCACCCTGGGCATCTCCGATGGCATCCTCAAAGTGGTCCTCGTCTTCATCGATCACAAGAGTGAAGAGATGAGACTCCTTGCAACGATGACCAGAGCTGAACTTCTCTGGACACCAATAACATAATCCCTTCCGGCGACGTTCATCCATCTCTTTTTTAGAGAGTTGCCTCGTGGGTTTAGGCTGTGAGGAATTGATCGAAGAGAACATCGACGAGGAGGGTGTAGCGGTGCTGGTCTTGGGCGAGAATGTATTGACTGGAGCAGATGAAGTGGGTTGTGGGCCAGACTTGGAGCCCATAGAGTATTCGACCCGAGACCCAGATCCACCAGTGCGACCCACAAAACCAGAACCCGAAGAGTACTCCTTACGAGAGCGATCAGGAAGATGATCGTGGAGAGCACGGACGGCGGCCTCCTGCGAACGTGCCGAGTTCATCGCAGTCGCCAATGTCAGCGGCGCTGAGTTGAGGACCAGCTGCTGGATATCAGTCCTTAGACCCCCAATGAACAAATTAAGGGCAACATCCTCTGCAATATCTACCTCCGAGAGGAACTCATCAAACTGTTTCTCATAATGGGCGACAGATTCGTTGGCCTGTTGTAATTGCTTAAGGGCAATCAATGGTTTCACATCGCGAACCTCCATGAATTTGACTTCCATTTGGCTGAAGTAATCCTCCCATTTGACTTCCGAGAAGGAACGTCGGCGCATGTAAGTTTGGTGCCAGCGGAGAGCATGGCCTTCCAAATGAATACTGAGCAATCGGATGCGGTGTTCCGGTGGAGTAGCATCAACTTCAAAAAATTGGCGACATCGATACGCCCAGCCTCTGAAATCGGAGCCATAAAATCGTGGAAACTCCACACGGCTCTGCTTCGTTGGAATGAAGTAAGAAGGAGGATTCTGGTGGGTCTCGTGAAATGATCCAAACGGAGGAATACGATTGTGGGAGGCGACTGTCGATCCAGAACTGCCGTCAGGGCCACCGTTGCCCCCATTGCCGGAAGAGGTGGTTTCCCAAGTAATCACTGTGGCGGAGACAAAACGAGCTTCCATGGATTTCATTCCCTCGTCCAGACGAAGAACCAGCTGTTTAGGATCGAGATGTCGTGGGAGCTCGATCAAGTCGACTATGCAGAGTGGTTTGGAGAGTGTCGAAACGATTTTCCAAATCTCCCAAGCGGTCCTGGGATCGTGTGTCCGGCGGCGGTGGTGCCATGGCCAGACACTGAGCTTTGATACCTTGATAGTACCAGAAAGGAAATAGAAAGGAAACAGGGATAATTCATTCACAGAAAACATGTAATGGGCACAGTACAATATGTATATTCTCCTGCCTATGCCACGTCACTATTAATTTCTCTTTCTTCTAACTAACTTCTGAGCAATTCTCTACTATTTATTTACTATAAAGTCCCTTAGAGAATACATATAACAAGAAGATAGACAGACGAGAGAGGGAGAGAGAGAAAAGAGATTCAACTCATTAGGCTCATCATTATCATCATAGCATACAGATTCTGGCCCAATCCTCTGATTTATACTTGTACAACACAGATTACCATAGAATCTTCTAAACATAGAATCTCAACTAACTAACTAATTAAACCTCACTCTTTTATTATTATTTACATAACATGAACCCACATAGGGACATGTGAAGGCAAAGGCTATCTGCAGGCAGGAGAATGGAGTTTTCAGATCACTTTTGGTGTTCTTCTGTGAGCTGTACCAGCATGAAACATGGATAGTGTTTTGGGTTAGATTGTTCTTGAGGAAAAATTTGGGGAATGGATGAGATGAGTTTTAAATGCTGATAGATAGGTCTCAAAAGTTGATAATTGATACAGGATTGAAGGTTACAAGAAATAGGTAAGCAAAGAAAGCATCACCATACTCTCTAAAACTTATCCTACAAGTAATAAAGTCCAAACCAAAGAGATTTAAACGTTCCAACCATAAACCCATCATCAAGGAGAACTTGGCATAATTCCCGAGGCGCTATATACAGAAATTAAAGCACAATCACTCAGTTGTTAGCGTATGGCACCTTGCATAAATTAGTGTTAGTGCTTAGTTATTGTAATATAAGTGAAACATGACCAAATAAAATGAAAATTACCACCATAAAATGACTTCGTCCATGTTGACAAAATCTGGATTTTCCTTGACGGTTACATTCTGAAGCCTAAACTGAATAGCAGAGAATAGAGAAGTTGTTTACCCAGAATTCATTTTCGCCAAATTAAGTGGAATCTACAAGTGTCGTATTTCATATATCTTTTGGGTAGAATCTGATTTCCATATTCCAATAAATATTAACACTTACATTATAGTAAGATAAATGCAATAATACCATCCAATTTGACATATTTGGAGCCTTAGATATATTTAGAGAAAGGGCGCATGGTAGGCATTGAGCCCATAAACTGGCTGGGTTATCAACCTATGGGTCATTTGATGTCTAAACTAGGCAATTTTTTTATGCTGGTGCCTCTGGCATCAAGAAGTTCGTAATGTTAAGTGAAATGAATTCTTTCATACAGTTCATGTGCGGTTATCCAACGGAATGTTCATGAAAGACAAATTCAAAATGGAAGAAAGAGGTTTTGATCGGAGGAGAAGCTCTCAAGAAATTCTTGTTTTGAAAGCTTTCAAACCAAGTCTTATCTGGTAGTTGGTGAGGAAAAAGAAAATAGTGTAAATAAAATTGAGCACATATATCCAGAAGTGTTAATCTGGTAATATTATTGATGGTAGAATTATAATATTTGTCAATGCAGGTAGATAAGAAAATGCAAACACAGAATAAGAAATACTCATACACATGATTACCTTTTGTGGATTTTGAGTTTCCACAGGAAAATAACGTTCTACAAGAGGCTTGATTGCTTTTGAAATTTCCTCTTCTGAAGCATAGCAAGCTAGTTCAATTGGCAAAATTCTCAAGATGAACCTAGAAGTATATGTGTATGACAGAAAACAATACGTTAATGCTTTTTCTGTGCATTTGCTTTGTATGATATAACCAGAAAAAGAGAGAAAAAGGTGAAACACACACACACACCTTGACATGTGTTTTCTTGTCAATGCTGCTGATGTTACCATGTGCTGGACTATGTCTTTGGGGCCAGGGCCAGGGCTTCCGTCTTTCTTTCGCATTTGAACAAATACAACTCCATTACAACCTGAATCGAGCTTGACAAAGCACCTCTGTAAAAACAGAACCAGCAACATGCACTCACAAATACAGAAATGATAGAACAGAAGTAAAGAAGAAATTAACACACAGACAGAGAGACAGATTAAAGAGCAAAATGATTGATGAAGTAAGCATATTGCCTTACTCCAAAGGAAGGAAAAAAGATGAAACTCAAACATACCAATACAAAGTGTCAATTGTAACCGATAGTCCGATACAGTCATTTAGTTTGCCACATAGCATTACGCATGGCATTACCTTTGATGCAAGATGAACCCGGCTAAACAAAACCTCAATCTAAAGTGGCCAGCAGTCTAATACATTTAGTTATAAACAAAATAAAAAAGGCAGGAGAAAAAAAAGAACCTTGACACTCACATGACAAACTACCAAGATTCCAGAACTCAACTGAAATGTGAGGGACAAAAAATCACATTTCTTGTCATAGACACATGCAATATTATTGGATAGACTCATAACACGGATATCAGGCAAAACTTTTCCTCTCAAAATGCAGTACCAGACAACACTCAAAAGGGAGGCAGCAAAAAAAAAAAAACGAATCTCATCATTTCTGGAACTTTATTCAGAGAATAAAAGATTCATGGATTAATACCTTCATGCGGCGCTAAACATCTGATATATCCATATTTTATTATATATTTTTATATCTATTTATGAGATTTTATTAGTGTTATTGTGCTTAAATGTAATTATTACAAATTTACAATTGTTTTGGATTAAAAGGTGTCGCACAAAATAAATACTAAAAAGGGTAGAATTGTCATATTTCTATTTCCCTAACTTATGACATACGACCTAGGTTGTGCTGCTACAGTGCACTTTTTAGTTATCTAAGCATTATTTAAATGAACATGAATGTGGGCTAGAATGTGCTATACGTGCAAGGAACTATAAGTATAGCAACATGAACAGATAAAGTTATAAGAATAAAAAATATGAGAGAAACTGTGAGAAAAATCATGTTTACAGTAGCATCAAAGGTAGTGTTAGAAAGTCTTATCAACCAACCTTATTCTTGTCTCCCAGTACTTCGAGTTCAGCTTCAATCAACCTGTCAATGGACTTCTCTTCCCCTTTGCCATCAGGATCACATGCCGGCCCATCTATTTTGCAGCATTGTTTCTTTGCTTGTGGCTCATCAGCTTTTTCCTCTTCCTGAGCTTGCCCATCGCCAATTTTATGAGAATCTGATTCTTCAACTGTTCCATTCCCATGATCAGCATTATCATCATTAGAATTAGAAATATCAGAATTTTTCTTCTTTCCCCCCCTTTCCTCTTCCTCTTGTACCTCCTCCTCCCCTTCATCATCATCACCATCACAGCCACCACTAGAAGAATCATCAGAATCTGAGAATGTAATTTTGGTATTCAACGGTTTATTGGGTAACTGTTTAACATTTGAATCTTCTCCATGAACTAGCTCTTCATAGAACTGCAAGACATAAGACATAGAATTATCACTATAATAGAACACAGGTATAATAAAAAATTAGAGAAATGAGAAAATGTTCAGACTTTAATACTCCACCCATATATCTAAAACTGTTAATGTATACGTAACAAATCTCAGAAATATTGGCCTTCATTGCAAATTGGTACTCGAGTGACAGTGGATGCACTTGAGTACTCAAGCTTCACTCCCAAAATTTCAACAAGTCACTCATAAGTGAAATTAAAGTGATGTGAGAATCACTTGAGTGATACATAATCATTTACAGTGATTTGGGAAATCACTCAAGTGATCCATGATCACTTGCAGGGCACTTGCAAGTGATATGAAAGTGATGTGAGAATCACTCAAGTGATTTGGGAAATCACTCGAGTGATCCATGATCACTTGCAGTAGTATTGTTCACAGATTTTTTAATTACCGTCTTGGAGTTTTCAATATTCTTGCAAACTCATTTAAACCTTGATTACATTGCTTCTAATCATTCCTAATCATTACTAATCCAGTTTACATGAGGATTATAAGTGATTAAACTTGGATTAGAGCTCAACGGCCAAAAAACAACTTTGTGTCAGAAGCTTCAACGGCTACATCCAATGGTCATACTCTAAGATACTCAACTGGAACAAAGTGCTCAACGGTCAAATGCTTTTCATCAACTATAAAAGGAGGGACTTTCAAGATAAACAGTGATAGAGAGCATGAGCACATAATGTCGATATGCCGATACTCTAAATCTTACCAAACTGAAGCTCTGTAATCATACTTCCACCTTGTACTTGTACTTCAGTGTTAACCATTATTTGCTTCATATAGAGAGAAGTATGCTTTCATTGTAATCATTCTATTTTTGTGAGTTATTCAAGATTAAGGGATCTTGAGTGGGAAACAGATTGTATCCTTACAGAGTGTAAGGGGGAGTCCTTATCTCAGTGCGAGAATTGTAAAGGTTGAGTACCTGGATCAAACTTGTGGAATTGTAGTGGTTCTCAAGTACTCGGTTAAACTTGAAGAAGATAATGGATTGAAATCTCAAGAGGAGCCTGGGGACTAGACGTAGATCATCGTGAATTAGACTGAACCAAAATAAATCACAGTTTACATATGCTCTTCCCTCTAAGCTCTTATATTTCCAACATATATTATTTGAATAACTTACTGTTGGTTTATGACTCATTACCTTCATACTTATTACTTTTACTAAGATACGAAAAGATTTTCAAAGTTCTTAAATTTTTATCTTACACCCAATTCACCCCATGGGTGTCAACTGATTTTAACATTTATTACTCATAGAACAAATATAGCATGATTTGGGGGAAACCTTGTTTCAAGTAAAGGGGAGAGGGAAACTCCAGGTAAAAAGGGGCCATTGTGTTCCTGTTTTCAAAAGCAGTTTTCTACTTTTTTTATAAAAAAAAAAAAAACAAAAAATCCTCTTTTTTATGCCATAAGTTTTTACAACTAGTTTCAACAATTCAGAACAGAAAGCATAGCATAGCACAAAATTATTCTTTGAAGTTTGAACAAAGCAGAAATACTAGCGCGATTAAGAGAAGAGAAGAGCAAATTGCGGAAAAAAGGGCCTCCCAAACCAAAGAATGAAAATATTACGAACTCATTAGCTCAGAAGAACTTTACAATCATTTCGTGAATCCACAAAGATGCCACTCAGAAAATATCATTAGCTGAAACCAATGAAGAGACCAGGAAACTGTTCACTGAAAAAAGACCAAGAAAGCATACTGCAGAAGAACTTTATACTCCTTTTTTGGGCCAAAACCAGTGAATTTAAAGGCTAAGAAAACCTGTAGGTTAGCAGGAACATTCAATCAAAGCTCTCTTCACTCCCCTCCATTTCAGGTATATCATTGTTGTTGCTATCACAGAGCAACATTTTTTTCATATGATCAGAGCTAATTGAACAAAGGAATTGAAACTAATTTAATGGAACCTATTGAGAAATGGATCATCCCCAAACAAATATTCTTATCCAATATATAATAACTAATTAAATCCAAAAATGATTGCCCAAATCAAACCTAGCTTTATTAAAGATAAAAGACTACAATAATAACTTATTATCCAAAAAAAATATTGCCTAGCTGAGATTAAGAAAGAAAGAAAATATTTTGCAATGACACAGCTCGTTTAAAGGTATGCTATAATGTAAAATATTGGTAGAAAGGTAGCAAAACATTGAGGCAAATTACCCATCCGCTTGTGATTTTCTCAAAAACCACACATTCAATTCTAATGTTAAGACTTCACCCTTCTCCCAGCAATAATGATTAGCCTGGTGAGCTAACTGAGAAATATGAGAGTAGAATACATTCACTTAAATGAAACTAACTGCAGGTGAGCAAGTTGGGGCTTGATAATTAAACACACAAAACAAGTTTCCACCAACTTTATTAGCATGTAAAGAGGAGTTCCGATAATGATAATCACCAACAAATAATGATCCGTAATAAGAAAAGGAAAATAGTACCGATTCAATGATATTGAGAGCTTCTCGTGAGGCTTGATGTTCCCTTCCTCCATCACAAGTGATGAAAAATCCTTTCACGCCAGGGTGCAATGGATGTGAACCCTTCTTCTTCACCGGTTTCTGAAACAGCAATAACAGGTTCAAATTTACAAACAAGAAGGCGAAAATATGTTAGGGAACATGAGAAGGTAAGGGAAATCATTGGAGCCAAACATAAAAGGAAGAGAACAGAGACATTGTAAGGAAGATAACGCTTTCTCTTGTTGCCCTTGGTGGCATCATCAGGGTTACAGGTCTGTTTATTCTCCGACGCCATAGTATCGGTCGAGAAGTTCACAATTCACACTAGTTAACCGCTCTCAAACATATATGGCCGAAAACCTATTTCTTAGATTTAATCAGAGCAAAAAAATTAGTCAGAGCATTTTCTTCAGTTTACTTTTAATTTAACCAAAAAAAAAAAAATCAAGTGCAATTGTTCCGTAAAAACTAAGGAAAAAAAAAACAGTTTGGAAAAACCACTTTTAAATTTGGGATAGGGTATTGTTATTGGGATAGGATACTGTCACTATTCTACCAATGTCACACCACTTTTTCACCGTTAGATCAAAATCTCAATAGGAGAGAGAAATGATAAAGGCATATGAGATTTTGATCTAACGGTGAATAAGTGGTAGTGACATAAGTAGTGACAAAAAATGGTAGTGATAATATCATATTCCATTGTCATTACCATTTTTTGTCATTATCAATGTCACTATCATTTTTTCACCGTTAGATCAAAATCTCAATAGGAGAGAGAAATGATAAAGGTATATGAGATTCTGATCTAACAGTGAAAAAGTGATAGTGACATTCGTAGTGATAAAAAATGATAGTGACAATATCCTATCCCTTTAAATTTATCTTTTCAACCAAAAAACTTAATTTTATTTTGACCTAGAGAATACAGTGAAGTTTCAGAATATTTTAGGTTGACTAAATTAAGTGACATCCTTATTGGTGGGCTCATTTGGATTAGCGATGGTAGAAGTAGGGGTGGAAATATGTCAGGCCCCTATTAGGCGGCCTACAGCTTGACCTCTTTAGGGCCTGGCCTGTTTGTTAAAAAGGTCAGGGCAATGCCTATTTAAAGGCCTAAATGTGTAAATAGGCCAGACCTATTTTATTAAGGCCTGACCTGTAAGCCTTCAGGCCTGGCCTGTTTACACATTAAATAAATACAATTATATTCATATCATATAAATAATATAATTTTTATTATTTTTCATTCTTATATTCTACTAAAAGCTTATATTTATATAGTTTTGATAGGCTCAAAGTGTACAAAAGCCAATTTATGGCCTCCAAGACCTACAATATGAGGCCTTTTTAAAGACCTACATTGTAAGTAGGCCTTTAAAAAGGCTTCAGACTCGACCAAGCCTTATGAAGGCTCAGGCCTGAGCCTAAAAAAAACCTACATTCAGGCTCAGACCTTCTACCCCCATTACAGGCTCAGACCTATTTAGCCAAAACCTAGTCTGGCCTGGCCTGGCCTATTTCCATCCTTAGGTAGAAGTGATTTATTTTCAATTTGAATTTTTACAAACTTAAGATAGAATAAAAATTAGATTATAAATATGATTTATGTTTGGAGTAAAGATGGCAAAAGTGACTCTTTTTCAAATTGAAACTTGTTTGAATTATTATTTGAAAAGTCAGTTAAGATGAAAAATGACATGAATCTTGTTAAACACTATATATATATATATATATATATATATATATATATATATATATATATATGAGTTGTATATATTGTGATAATTGAAGAGAAACAAATTAATTTAAATTTGATAAAAAAAGTTAAATTATTATTAAAAAAACAATAAAATCCTTAATTAAATATATTTAATGGATAAAAATGTATATAAATTAGAATGCATACAAATAGGTTGATTCTAAATAATAGTACATTACTAATTGGATCACCTATCCTAACAAATTGTTCTCTAATTCTATCAAGAACATGAATATGATTTATTTGTGTTAAAGATAATGTAGAAATATTTTATGAGAATGTTATACATCAAGTGGATCATTATTATCTTCATCATTCATATTTCGAGTAGAAAGAAGAAAAGAGTTTGGAACGGAGGAGGAAGGAAGACTTGAGAGTTGAGACCACTACCTACTATCATCACCGACGACTTCCTTCACCACCATCGCCGGAATCACGTCTTCACCGTCGAAGGTACCACAAATATCACCACTATCTTCTCCTTCTCTCCACCATCATCGACATCATCTTCACCAAGGAAGGCTGTCGAGGTTTTGAGAAGCAGAGAGAAAATGGCTTTCATCTTCCTCCTCTTTCCATCGGCTTTGGTTACTTCATCTCCATATTCTTCTAACTTCTTCATTCAACTAATGGGTGTTTGGCGTTTCAAAGAAATTTGGGCTGAAACGAAGAGAGGCAGGAAAGGATGAAATACTGGGAATTTTCTCATTAACACCCAACACTCAGCATTTTAGCTTCTGAGAATAAGGAGAAGCTCAGTGAATCAAAAACTTGCCCAAACACCTTGCAATTGAGTTTTTTTTCACTGAACTTTTTTTCGTACCAAACTGAGCTTTATACCCCCCAAATGCTTACCCAAACACTGCTAAATGAAATTTTCCCCTTTTTTTTTTATATCATTTGTGTATTACCTTGGGCCTATCAATCGGGTCATAAATATATGACCTAGTTTGGGGTGAATTTTGGTAATAAGTGAAATATTTTTTTCATTTTATCTCTTATATTTATTATTTTTCTCATATTCATTTGCCTAACTTATAAATTTATTTATAACCTAATATATAAAAATATTTTAAAGAGACCATATCACACATGTTCTAATTAACTAGTTTTTTTAAATTTCGCTAAATTACATAAATAGATCTTACATTAAGAATCAAATAAGTATTTTATGTTAGCAATCAACTTCTCTTTTGACAAAATTTTAAACGAGAAAAACCCTAGGGAAAATGGGGCTTGTATCTGGCATTCTAACTAGAGCTGGGAAATTGGGCCAGCCCTTTTAAGCCCTGGCTCTTCAAGAGCTAGGTTTGTAAATTGGAGCTTCTAAATAAAATTGGCCCTGTACAGTCGGGCCTGCAAGGCCAATGGCCGGCACGTTAAGCCCTTTATATATATATATATATATATATATATATATATATATATATATATATATATATATATATATATATATATATATATATATATATATATATATATATATATGTATTTTGTATTTGTTATAAAGTAATTATCCATTTAATTACAAATACATAATAATTATACTTCAATTTTATGATTTGATTTAATATTTGTTGCAAATAAAGATTATGGATGTATTTATGATATGAGAGAAGATGTTCTTAATATTTTTACCCATGAAGCAAAGCCTACTACTTAAAGTGAAATACAATCAAAAGTCTTTGAAATTAATGATAATAGTGGGAAGATAAAAATGATATTCATCGTACTCATGTTGCTTAGGGGTAAGCTTGTTATGCTTTGTGTAAATTACTTGTGGACAATGGTTTAGTCTTGATTATGAATTAGTGACTGCGTTTGTTTATTGAATTAAGTGTGTTATGTAGACATTAATGTTGACAACATCTATTTGATAAATTAGAATTTTAATTGTTGTAGTTTACTAATTATATTTCTTTGAAAAAAATATGGAGGAAAAATAGTTAAAATTTGGAATAGTAACTTCCGGGTTCTGGCCATGGTGTTCTCGTGTTGGGCTTTGAAAGACACATGTTTTTCTTATCCTGAGCCCTAATTCCTAGGTCTAATCCTAACCCAAGAAAAATGTTCACTAATTTTAAATTGGGATTATTGGACTAGGAGCTTGTACACTAAAACTAGGATACTCGACTTGGAATTTCAATTTTGGGTGTTCACTGATTTATTAAAGGCTATTTTTTTAATATAAAAAAAACCCATAAAATTTGAGTCAGTTGCATATAACCTGACATTTCAAAATTTAAACTTAACTTCTGATCTTTCAATTTTTAACTACTAACCATCTACTGTTAAGTGACCATTATCTTTTGAACGGAAATTGACACGTCAGATTATGATATGACACGTGGCATCCTACATGATATCATGTGTAAACTACTAATTTTATAAGACCCCTAAACTTTAGTCATTCACAAATAACCCCAGACATTTCAAATTTTGAATTTAAATCCCTTAAAATTTTTATTTATAATATTAAACCTCATGTCATTATTTTTAGGGAAAATCTGTACCAAGGCCCAATTAAGGCCCAAAATTACAAAAAGGGCCCCAACCACTTTCCTCAACCACAAATGGCCCTAGGGCCCTAATTGGTATTTGATGAAAAAATGAAATGACATTAATATCCCTAGATTAAAAAACAAAAAAGGAGTATGTACAAAAGGAGTCTGATATTTTTGGCGCCTGATAAAAAAAGTAAAAAGTTGAAACTGAAACGTAGAACGCAGGGAGAGACGCAAGGCAAGCAGGGTTCTGATCGTTTATATCTGCTCAACTCAGCGAGGAAGAGAACGTTTATATTCCCACGTGTGTTCTGATCATCTACTGCATTAGCCTGAACTCAGTGGGTTTTTATTTTGTTCTTGAACATATTTTTCCACTTAGAAGGTCAGCCGGTTGAAAGGTTGGAGCTTGGCCAAATTTATGTTATTATCGGCTTGGAAATAGGTATGAAATACTAAGTTTTTCATCAAGATATCATCATCACCATTCTAGTTGGACTTTAATCATTTTAGGGTAGGGTGGAAAAATGTTGCTCTGTTTTTTGGGTTGAAAACAGAGGGAAAGCTGTGTTAATGGGAACGGGATGAAGCTAGCTTTGGTGTAAAAACGCTGAAAAGGGATAGTTGTTAATATGACTGATATAGTTGTTAATATGACTGATATAGTTGTTAATACAAGGTGAATGTTAAAACGTTGTAGGTTCTGCTTGATTTTGGGCATGGAAAGTCTGTTTGTTAGGGGGAATGACTGAATGTGAAAATGCTGAAATGAGATTGTTGTAAATAGCTACAGTTTTAGTTGCTAATGTGACTGTTAAAGTTGTTAATACTAACTTTATGTTACAGATCATAATTAAAGATGACTAGTACTTCCGGGAAGAATCTATTATGTTTCTTCCATGTGGGGGTAACATTGTTTGTGGGGAAGGACAAGAAAGTGACTATGTTGGTGGAAGGGTAAGAACAAAATGCATTAAGGAAGGAACAACATATCAGGAGTTGATCAGAATCATAGCGTCTTTAAATGGGAATGAAAGTACTGACATTTGCATGAAGTTCAAACTAAGCATGGATGCATCTACATTTGTTGATCTTGTAGATGATGAAGGGGTAGAACATTTAATAAAGTATAATGAAGAATATTGTCATGTGTACATTGAAGAAAATGGGAATAATGACAATAGACCATAACGAAGGAATGTTCAAATGGAAGAGCAAGAAGTGTAAGTCTTGTTGTGTTAAGAAATGTAATTTGTTCCTATATAAATTGTCATTACTTGGTTCTCATTACTTGCACTTATACTTGTTGGTTGTCGCAGGAGTGATCAACTTCATGTAGGTGCACCTAGGTTGTCTATGTCTCCCCCTCAAATGTTCAATGAAAGTCAAGAGTTGTTATCCTTGCCTTGTGCTTCGCAATGTGTGCCATTAACCAGGCCAGAAATGAATCATTGTAAATGGAAGGATTTGATAATGGGAGAAGGACAAATTTTTGCGAATGCTGTCACCCTCCGTGAAACGTTGTACAAATTCAGCATTGCTCACAAGTTTTCCTACATTTTTGTGAAGAACAAGACGAAGAAGATAACAGTAAAGTGCAAGGTTGATGGTTGTCCCTGGTACATGGGTGCGTATTCAGTGGGAGAACGTCAAGATACCGCTTTCCTAACATCTGAACATATAGAAGTGAACACATACACCATGCACAGGATAGCCTTATTGTATCTCATCCACCCAAGTCTAACTTGACATCATCGCTTGTAATCGATGATCTGAGATGTAATATTGACAAGACGGCTAATGAAATTCGAACGGACTTGTATAGTGAGTATGGGTACGGCTGAACTATCGTCAAGCATATAGGGCGAAAGAAAGAGCCAAGAGGAAATTACACGGACGAGTTGAGGACTCTTACAAGGTCATTCCTTGGTTGTGTGACAGACTCATAGAGAGTGACCTCGACACAGTTGCAAAATGGGAAGGGTCACCCGATAACAGATTTGAGAGGCTATTTATTGCATATGGTTGATCTATTAAAGGTTTTCTATATGGTTGTCGGCCAATACTATATATAGATGGATGTCATCTCAGTGGCCCTTATAGGGGAACAATGTTGTCAGCTTGTACGTATGATGCAGACAATGAAATGTTTCCCTTAGCATATGGCATTGTTAGTGGTGAGACCTATGATGATTGGGCTTGGTTTCTAAATAGTGTAAAATAGATTACAGGATCAATGGTCATAACAATTGTGTCTGATCGGAATAACTCCATTATTGGTGTTGTAAAAGATATATTTGGCACCGAGAGACATGCATTTTGTTATAGGCATGTAAAGGAAAACTATAGTTCAGAGTTCCTGAAAATCAATAAAGGGGTGACACGTACCTCTGGGAATAGCAAGGAGTTAGCATTGCACCTCCTCGATGCAATTGCGTATGCAAGGCCGGTTGAAGACTTCACTGTTGCAATGGGAAATTTGAAATTGTTCAATCCAAAATTGGCATAATGGGTTGAGACTCAGGGGGACGTTGATCGATGGGCTCTAAGCAAGTTTCCGTTTAAAAGGTGGGATAACATAACCACTAACATTGCTGAATCATTCAATGCATGGATGTGAAAGAGCGGAAGCACAACATGGGAGTGTTAATACATGAGCATAGGGAGAAGTTGGCTGCAAAGTTGCTTGCAAGCAAGATGGCTTTGGTGAATTGGAAAAATGGTGTAGGGTCTAACATAGAAAAAAAATTGCAGCAACATGTGAACTTTGCAGAAAATATACATGCGACATATTATTGGGAGAACCAGTTTATGATTGAAATTAGACGCGGTGATGCATTAGGTTATGTTGTCGTTGACTTGGTTGCAAAAGAATGTTCTTGTTTAGCATGGAAAATGAGTGGACTACCTTGCCCACATGCATGTGCAGCAATTAAGAAACTCAACGGTAGTGTGTACTTATTTGTAGATGATTGCTTTACAATTGCAGCCCAAGAGAAAATTTATGCACATAGCATGCAGCCAATTGCAACACATGATTGTCCATGTGTTGAGAAACCAACGGTGACACAAATGCTAACTGAGACTTTCTTGGAGCCTCCAATTACTACAAGGCCGCCAGGTAGACCGCCTAAAAAAAGGCGGGAATCTCAGTTTCAAAACAAGAAGGTTTATCATTGTGGTAGATGCCATGAGGAGGGACACTCCATCAAGACTTGCAAGAATCCAAATCCAAGTTGATCATTAATGGCGCCTTGGGTTTTTATTTTTTGGGCATTGCGTGTCACACTCTTTTGTTGTATATGTCTTTAGATAGAAATGCACACCGTATTATTTTTGGAGATGGTGTGTGACGTTGTCATTATGATTTTGTAGATGCATTTGGTGTTGTAAATGAAGGTTGGATATTATTGTCACAATTGTATCCAAGTTCATTTATGTACACATTGATCATATTGTCTTGCAAATGTAAAGGACGTTGAAAAATATATGTAGCTGGATATTGTTGTTAGTAGCGACCCCTGATATTGTTGTTAATACCCCCTTGATATTGTTGTTAATGACCCCTGTTATTGTTGTTAATTACGCATGTTATTGTTGTCAGTGACCCCTGATATTGTTGTCAGTGACCCCTGATATTGTTGTTACTACCCCTGATATTGTTGTTAATGACCCCTGATATTGTTGTTAATGACCCCTAATATTGTTGTCAGTGGCCCTTTATATTGTTGTTACTACCCCCTGATATTGTTGTTAATGACCCATGATATTGTTGTTACTGACCCCTGTTATTGTTGTTAATGACCCCTGATATTGTTGTCAGTGACCCATGTTATTGTTGTCAGTGACCCCTGTTATTGTTGTCAGTGACCCCTGTTATTGTTGTCAATACCCCCTGATATTATTGTCAGTGACCCCTGTTATTGTTGTTAATGACCCCTGATATTGTTGTCAGTGACCCCTGTTATTGTTGTTAATGACCCCTGTTATTGTTGTTAATGACCCCTGATATTGTTGTCAGTGACCCCTGTTATTGTTGTTAATTACCCCGTTATTGTTGTTAATGACCCCTGTTATTGTTGTCAGTGACCCCTGATATTGTTATTAATACCCCCTGATATTGTTGTTAATGACCCCTGTTATTGTTGTTAATGACCCTTGATATTGTTGTCAGTGACCCCTAATATTGTTGTTAATGACCCCTGATATTGTTGTGAATGACCCTTGTTATTATTGTTAATAACCCCTGATATTGTTTTCAGTGACCCCTGTTATTGTTGTTAATGACCCCTGTTATTGTTGTCAGTGACCCCTGTTATTGTTGTTAGTACCCCCTAATGTTGTTGTCAGTGACCCCTGTTATTGTTGTTAATGACCCCTGATATTGTTGTCAGTGACCCCTGTTATTGTTGTTAATTACCCCGTTATTGTTGTCAGTGACCCCTGATATTGTTGTTAATACCCCCTGATATTGTTGTTAATGACCCCTGTTATTGTTGTTAATGACCCTTGATATTGTTGTCAGTGACCCCTGATATTGTTGTTACTGACCCCTGATATTGTTGTGATATTGTTGTCAGTGACCCCTGTTATTGTTGTCAGTGACCCCTGTTATTGTTGTCAGTGACCCCTGATATTGTTGTCAGCGACCCCTGTTATTGTTGTTAATGACCCCTGTTATTGTTGTAAGTGACCCATGTTAGTGTTGTTAATGACCCCTGTTAATTTTGTTAATGACCCCTGTTATTGTTGTCAGTGACCCCTATTATTGTTGTTAACAGGCCCTGAAAAGAAGAGCAATCTAATATTGTTGGCAATACTCTAACTCCTTAACATGCACTGACAGAGTTTCCAGTAACAAATATGTAGGAAAAAAACTCATGACAATCAGATATAGTAAACAAGTAACATTGGACACGTGGAAACTTGAGACACTTTTGCCTCAACGTGTCACTATTATAGACAGATTTGTCAAACTGTTTTGTAAAGTTAACATCAGTAGGCTATATGCAAAAGAACAAATGGTGAAGGTCATCCTCATGAAATACAAAAGGAGTCATAAATATACATGTGCCCTAACAACTATCCCCCCTAATGTCTTTTCTTTTGCTTCTGGAAGTTCTCCATTAAAGACAACACTTTTTCCTGATGGTTGTTGCTAGGATGGGTGACCAGCCACCACAACAACCCGACCTTCAATTCACGAAGTTCTTCGTCGGTGTAGAATGGCATTGTGTGCCCATCCTCCCCTTGCTCTGAGCCATCCACATCTGTAACCGGGTAAGCACATGAACCCCACAAGAGTGCCTGAAATAAATTAGACAAATGCGTCCTAGTCAAATCAGCCATCAAACTTCTAATAACGGGTGGAAAAAAAAGCCAGCTAAGAAACATACGTGTCCGTTTGGACATGGACTTTAACCCATGTAACATCTTTGGGGATTTTGTCGACGTCTTCTAACAACTCCGGCTTGACCGTTCAGAGTATATCCAAGAAATGATTGCGCTGAAAAGGAAGTTCAAACAGTTAGACATGTTTACAAGTTTACCACCTAAACAGACATTGATTTTCAAGTGCAAATCCCACAGCCTATTTCTTTAAACTTGCACTCCTCATGATGTATCTAAAAAATTTATGATAAATTTAAGGCATATTTATGCTGGAAATACAGCAAGAAATAAGAGTACTGTGAGCATAACAACTAAAGGAGTCACATGACAGCCAAATTTTCCACCCACAGTTCATACATAATAGCACAAGGAAAGATACCATTTCTGCAGAAGCTATACTTTGACAGGTTTAGAACTCAAGATCCAAAGAAGTAGTAATATCTAAAGGGAAAAACTTGTCTAAATACAGAAGTAAGAAGATTTAAAAAATATATTTCAACACGCACTAGTCAGGTATGAGTCAATTGAACTTACCACTTTATTTTCCATAAATTCCTTAGCCTTGTCCAGCTCTATTTTCTTTTTTGCCTTTTTCTTGGTTGCCAATTGTGTTGGATTCTCCTTTTCATGTTGCATCTGGTAATAAGTTCTGATCTCAACCAAGGAGTTAAGCGCGTAGAAAACCATCGTTCTCGTATCCAGCACATAACAAAACCAATGATTTAGAAAAAGTGTGGGGCCAAATAAGAAATGACAGTCACCAATGTTGTATCCAACATGTTCAGGAAGAATTTCCGCAACATTGGATTGGACTGTCCATTTCCATTCAGCACTAATCATTTTGGACATAAAGTCGGCTGTGAAAATATGTCTGTGGACAACACCACCATTCTCTAATTGGTCAGCCACTAATGTCTTCGTTACCATGGTCATCAGCTACATATGGGAGAAATAAACCAACAAAAACATATGGTCATGTGCATGCAAATGTTTTTATAAACAGAACTTTTTATGATATAGTTTGATAACTAAAGGGGTCGTACCTTGTTGTTAATCCATTGTCGTGGATTTAGACATTGTAGCTCTTTCCTTATGAGAAAACAGTGATGCATATCCACAAATTCCCTAAATTACAAAATATGACAATGTTAATCCAAATTTGCATTTTCAGAAATGACAAGTTAGATTTATGAAACGGTAACTGAAACTTACTCCGCAGCCTCATCTTTACTAACGGACTTTGTGCACATCTCAAATAGGGTGTCTTTCTCGTTGTATGTCCTCTTCCCCTTGGACTTCCGCTTTGGATCGATCCAGGGGGATTTCAAGACACTACTAGGAATTATTACCCTCTGAGACCTCCTCAATTCCAGTCCAGGTTCTTTCACTTCTTGTTCCCCGCCAAGACCACCATCTACATGAGGTGTCTCCTCTCCATGTTGAGGGATTTCTTCAACATCAATAATGTTTTCAGGTTGATCTCCCTCGTCCATGTCATCTCCCTCCTCTATGTCATGTCCATCTTCATCACCATCGTCAGACTCCTCGGAGGTAGTTGGCTGATTGTTGGCTGCATCACCTTCATGCTGGCCTTCTTCAGACAATGTATGCTGAAGCGCCAGCATTTCTTGTTGCAAGTTGGATAGCAGTCGTGCGTATGTCGTTCGCACTACCTGAAAAAACATATATGCCTTATTACATCAGATATGAAAACATCAACATTTTCAATGAAACACGTTAAAGATTAATTATTGTGACACATTACCGGGTGTGTAAGCATGGTGTCAGGGTCAAACGATGTTGATGGAGGAACTGATGCCTGAGGAAGTGGCTGACAAGGCTTGACGCGAACCAGGAGGCATTTTTTACTTCTTTTCTCGACCAACACTCTGCTCTTCACCTTTTGGTTGGTCCAAAAGGCCATGGGCAACTCATGTGGAGATGGTATAACATCACCCAATGGGAAATTTTGGAAACAGAAAAGCTGCAGGAAAAACGATTTCAAAAATTAGTAACAATAGTTATACATTAATGAGTCAGGTGAACATGCAAACATAGTAAAACACAACTTACCATAAGGAAGTATAGGCAGCCGCCCACAGTTTTGCTTTGTTTTCTCTTGGACTTCTGGGAATCCTTCTTGAACTCTTTTATCTCTTCGCAGAGTTCTTGAAGGATGAAAGAGGACCAATCAAAATGGGGCAATTGCATCCTTAGTAACCGCCATCAGCTTCAAAAGACGGTCACTAACATATATGGATGCACTGGGCACTAATAGGGTACCCAAGGCGAACAAGACAAATAGAAACTCAAAATTTTCGTCCAATTTTTCTTCCAACCAATCTCCAACTTTTTTGTACTTAATATTTCTGTATACACTCCTAAGGTCCTTGTAAATGGAGTGCTGGTCGTTTATGTTTACTTTTATGGGCTCCCCCCGACAAGGAAGACCCATCAATTGATGGACATCTTCTGCCCCTATCACTCGAGTGTCCCCCCTAATGCACACTTCCTTTGTAGGGGGATCAAAACAGTTCATATATTGGGCACATAAGGACCGGTTGAGCTGTCGACAACTAATATCAACCAACCCATCAAACCCGATCACCTTTAGCCTTCTCATCGCCTCAGGTCTTCCCTTCAAGTTGTTGCGAACTTGGATGAATGTTTTTGGCGCACATCTAGTTAGGAAGGGCACCAAATACTTCTTCTTGTCGTTCACCGGGGCTCTCAGTTGTTTAGCCCTCTTTGTGTATTCAGCCTTTTCTTTTTCACTTATCCTCTTCTAGGCTTCTGTCACTTGTACACTCAATTCACCTCTTAACTTAGCCTTGCCCTTGCCCTTGCCCTTACCCTTATGTGAGCCCGCATTTTTGTTGAAGAATTCTTCTGTGAAAAGGTTGTACCCAGAGAACCTTGGATCCCTTTGTTCTGATTTGGACATGTTGCTTCTTATGTTACACCCTTGTTGCTCAAATACCTACAACAATTGTAACCGAAGTTCATTTAAAATTACCATTGATCATAATTAACTAATATCATAAGATGCATCTTGGAATGCAAGTGGATTGTGAAAGATATTTCAATATAATCAAAATAAACAGCAAGAACA
This sequence comes from Acacia pycnantha, assembly GCA_025563575.1. Taxonomy (NCBI): domain Eukaryota; kingdom Viridiplantae; phylum Streptophyta; class Magnoliopsida; order Fabales; family Fabaceae; genus Acacia; species Acacia pycnantha. The sequence goes on along the minus strand of JAMWYP010000309.1, from coordinate 503,750 downwards.
TTAAAGAATAACATTAACAGTGCAAAGAAATTTCCAAACTATTTTGAGTTGCGGAAGATTAGACACAAGCACACATTAGTAATAAATAATTTCAGCTAGTGGCAATGTATTCATACGGGTTTTCCATTCGTAGCATTACAAAAGTAACAGCAAGAATATAAGATATGTATTCAAGAACACAGCTCCTTTCAAAAATTTCTTGTTAGAAGGTTAAAGACACTGAGATGTAGAATTGAGTTAAAGAATAAAACTTGTTATGTGAACAAAACTTGATCCAGCCTCCAAAGAAATTATTGAAAGCATGACAGTATTATACAATTGTGGACCATCTCTTACAGCATGCAAATCATGTGTGATATTTTCCTAATATCCAGAGGATGTACACTGATAATGAATCTGTTACAGTCCAAAGAAATTATTGAAAGCATGACAGTATTATACAATTCTGGACCATCTCTTACAGCATGCAAATCATTTGTGATATTTTCCTAATATCCAGAGGATGTACACTAATAAATATTTTCAATGAATCATTGCAGTCAAACCCACCGTGTTTCTTCACCACTGAATTTTAGACAAGCCAAGTATAACCAAGTCATGTGGAGAGTTTATCAAGAGCACTTATCCAGCATGTTTATGCAATCTCTAATTCCCACCAAGCATCACATTTATAAATCATAACAAGAGAGAAAGAAGTTATTTAAATTGGATGCTCCCTTTTACTTATGTAACGAAACAATATAGTACAGATAAGCCATATGTAATACTTAGTAAAATTAATATATTTTCATTCTTTTCTTTAAGCCTATTTAATTGAGGAAAAAGAGCCAACATTTGAATGTTGTGAAAAACCTGCTAGACCATGAATAATATAGCCTTCACCATACAAGCAATGATCAGTCTGTATAAGCTACAACAGGAACATATATTTGATCACCAACTGCAAAAGCTTCCTTCAACGTTTGCAATCTAATTTGGTGGATGTACACTAGTCATCAATTATTTAACTCATGCAGACTTCCAAACACATATACTAATAAGCTTTTCTGTTATATTTGTACCCTTAAAATCACCGTTCAATATTATGATGAAGTGTCCAAGTATTATTAATTCAAAGTCATTATGGAACTACTAACATCCATTGAACATGAAAGCGGATTTCCTTTTCAAGGAAGGCAACAATACCTAATTATCAAACTATCAAAAGTTAATAAGTATCACAGGTCCTAGAATCATGCATATTCGTAATTCTATATGTCAAGACATCAAATCTTTCTGAATTCCCAGGTACTCTGTACTCAAAATTTAATTGGACTAAATAATAAGGTTCTAGACTCTGTTGTATAATAATAATATTAGTAACAGAATAAGTCACATGTAGTTGTAAGCGGTCTTGAGCGTTAGTTAGCATAACAGAAAAAGGGGTAGTTACAGGAGTTAGTTGCTAATTAGCTGATAGAGTCATCATGCTGCCTATAAATAAATTTAAACACCTACTTGTATCTCAAATTATGCTGTGAATGAATGAATTGCACCGTTCAGTTCTAAATCCTCTCAACCCCTCTCTGTTCTTCTCTCTTTTACCTTCTAGAGCCTCTCTTTCTCTCTGTCTTTTCCTCTCTCTCTCCCAAATTATATGCATTTATCATATTCACACAACAGAAGCAGAATTCCTTACCCGATCCAAGACCTACTTTAAGCTTAGATCTACTCCATTTTTGGAAAGGGGAGTGCGATTAAGAAATATGCAAGCATTATACTTCTCTTAAAAAACTGGAACAAAAAAAAAAACTAATCCCCAAAATCTTACCTACAGGCGAAACAGGACGTCGACGGCAACACACACGAGCTTCAGACGGTAGACGGAGCAAAGCGAAGGCGGCGAGCACACAGACGAGAGGTCACCGATCGAGCGAGCAAGCGATCGAGCGAGGGAGACGACTGCAACCGAGAGAGCGATCGAGCAAGGGAGACGGAGATGATTTTGAGAGTGTGCTCAGTGCTTTTTTTTAAAAAAGTCATTTGGGTTTTTTGGTCATTTTGCTTTCAAATTGAATGTCAGAAAGGGCCCTAGGGCCATTTGTGGTAGCTGAAAATGGTTGGGGCCCTTTTTGCAATTTTGGGCCTTAATTGGGCCATGGTACGGATTTTCCCTTATTTTTATCATTTTAATAAATTTATTTAAAAAAAATTATCCTTTGTCAATTAAAATAACTTTTATATATATATAAAATACTAAGGGGTTTTTATTACTCTTTCCGATTTTAAATATGAGATAAAGTTTGTAGTGTAATTTGTATGATAAAGACAAGAGGTAGTATCATTTTGGCTGGATCCAATGGTTAAATCATTTGGATAAAAGATAGAGTATTGAGAATTGGAAAAGAAAACAATTTCATTAAACAATTAGCATTTCCTTTCGAGCCATGCGGAGCTTCATTTCCTTGGACAAGTTAGCGATGCCGATGCATAACAGAATGTATCTTTGCATGCATGGTCAATTTTTTTTTTTTAAAAAAACAGCTATTTTAATTCATAAATAATAATAAATTTATTAAAAATACTAAAATTAAGGATATGTGATTTAATATTATAAATCAAAATTTTAAGGGAGTTAAATTCAAATTTTGAAATGTCAATAAAATCATTTGTAATTGATTAAAGATCAAGAATTATCTGTAACTGGTCAAAGTTCAGGGGGGTTATATGAAAATAGTCATTTACATAGGATGCCATGTAGCATCTATTAATCTAATATGACAATTTCCATTAGAAAAATAACACTTAAATAACGATAGAGGGTTAGTAATAAAAAAATAAATAAAAGGTAAATGAAGTTAAATTTAAAGTTTGAAATGTCAAGAGAGTTTATTACAACTGACCCAAAATTCAGGGAGGTTTTATATAATTTAGCCATAAATTTATTATGATAGTCACTTATTATTAGGGCTTCTTGACAATTAAATTTGTTCATTCAGACCTCGTATTGATTCTCCCTTTTTATCTTTCATTGAAACCCCAAAATAAATTGATAGCATGGCAATCCAATACAAGTTTTACAAGAATTTCACAGAAGTTTGACATCATTTTTATTAACAAAATTTAGCTTTATGTTTCTCTAGATGAAACCATATGTCCAATGTTTATTTTCCCCATTGCATTTAATATTGAAGATGCCAAAGAAAAATCTTTTAACCTTTTGAGCATGTCAGGACTTCAAAAAAAAAAAAACTAATTCAATTCAAATACCCTTACATGAATAACTATGTTGCAAGTTTTAATCAACCACCTTTTCAAACAAAAAGGAAATTTTGAAATGGAAATGACCGGATTTCCTACAAAAGATCTAGATAGTGATTACATAATCATGATCCGGTAAAAAACTACAGCTGCTAGGGACTACAACAGCAACATTTGCTTCTTACAGCAACTGGGGCAAGTTCAAATATCATAACAAAAAGCTGCACATTTCTTTTTGGTAATTGTGTATGAACTAACTTTCCTCTAGATACAGCAAGTTGGCAAAAAGATCAGAACCTAGATTTACATATCAAGATCTCATGTTCACAATTTTTGTAACATCTTCAAACAGGATGCATCAAGCCATGGCCTAAATGCTCCTCCCTGAGGCACATGCTGCAATGTACACATAGAATGTGAGCAGAAATAGGTTAATAGCCGTCAATAATGGACACAATATGAAAATTTAGGAACTTATGCACTAATTGGCCAGAATTTGGAGTCAAAGTCGCTTGACCCAGATCTAAATTTTCAGGGTTTAGGATTGGAACTGAGTCCTATCACATTTCCAAAATTTCTATTTGGGTCCAAGTTCATCTTGCTGGGCTTGTATTTAGATCCAATAGCAGGCTGAAGCCCAAGCCTTAATCTGACACAATCTGAACCCAAGTAAAACATGCAGCAGTGGCAGTAGTAAACTGACAGGAGATTATTTCCATATTTTACTTTTGAGGAAAATTTTCCAAGGAAAAAGATTAGAAATATTTTCCAACAACACAAGTCCTAGACGAAGCCAAAACATACATTCTTAAAACAAGGAAGTAACAAGAAAATGAATCCCTAGTGTATTGAGCCTTAATGGAAGGCATCTCTGTTCATGTATGAAATAGGCCCTCCATTGCAGCATTTTGAGAACATTGTCCAAATGGCTTCCCCTTTATGCCTACGAATTTGTACCCTTTAAGCCATTTCTTCTTCCCATCTTCAAAAACGTTGAAGATATTCGAAGACAATGAAACCCATCACCTCAAAGTAAATCTTAAACAATTAAATTAAGCTGGCTCTCTCCCCATGATTCTAGCTGAAAAATTAAACGAAAATCTGCTTATGTGATAAATCAACGAACAATGCATGTTATACTCGGGTCTGGGTTGGAAACCAAAATCAAAATGGAAAGCCATCCCTCTTTTCTCTGTTCTGCCCCTCATTGACCCGATTGATCCAACTTCTCTATATTCTCCATCTTTCGTGTATATATGTCTGTGTGGCTCTATTCGTATCAGTATGAAACAAACAAATCAAGGGCATGTGAAATTATTAATTTACCTTCAACCAGTAGAAAAACCCACGTAGGAGAAACAGAACTTTATTTGGTTCCTTGACTTGATTAATTGCATTTTGTAGACCTGCAAAGTTATGAAAAAAATGATTTTACTACAGGAAAAATAAGATATTTGCACCATTGTGAATATATGATAATAATAGGGAATTACCCATAATAGAAAAACATCAAAACGTGGGAACACATAATGGAAGACTTTGCAAAAAGTAACTATTGAAATCAATTTTTGCATCAGGCATGTCTGCTACAACAGTCCATCTTACTGATCAATAAAAAGCAACGACACTCTTTCATAAAAATTAGCAATAATCACATAAATGCAGCAATCAAGTCCCTCTATCGCTGAAGAAGCTATGGTCCATGAATAATCATTGACACAAATAAAGAGGGTGGAAATTACTCCTTACTATTTTATCTATTGTATCCAATAATTAAGTCATCAGTTCAAACGATTACAAGAATCATACTCAATGAAACCACTGTTTCAAATGGGGAAAAAAGTAAAGAACCACTGAACCTTACCACTATGCATTTTAAGATATGATGTTTTATTATCATCACCTCCCTTTGGACGATCTTTTGTCACCCCATGGCGCATTTCTCTATGTAGCTCTTTCAGCCTTTCATGAGACGCTACTTGCAGAAGTTTATCAAGCTCCTTTTGGTTATAAGGCCTTTCAAGTTCTTCCATGAGTCCTTTTCTATACAAGCTGTCTTTATGGTTCCTTTCATCTGCAAGGCACTAAACACACCAAGACCTATTAATGAAATCATCTAAAAAATTGTTTCAGAAACATTATAATTAGGTGGATGGGTGCAACTGCAACCCAAATTACATATTATGAATATTACAGTTGTCACTGCCCAAGTAAAGGACGCTTACAAATGAACGATAACTTTCTGAACAAATGGATGGGCTGTCTTCGTAATGTTGACTAGGATGCAGAATAATTGGTTCAGAATCAGTGGAACTTTGATCACATTCCTCCCCATATACCGCTGCGAGACCATTTTCAGGCATGTAAATCAAATTATTATCATCTGTTCTAAGAGATTTCATAAATAGTTGGTAATTTTCATCCATACTATTGCACAACACTTTGGTGTTGCACTTGTGCTTGGCCATATGAGAACATTGAGAAGCACTCAAATCTTGTCTTGCATTAGGAAGTTCAGTTGCCTTACTGGAAACTTGTAAATTCTGCCTAACTGCTGCACTTTTTGCTTCTGATTTCCTCCTAGCCTCTGAATTCAGATAAGTTTGCCAATCTTCATCTACATTACTCAACACTTCATTGGGGTGCTTGTTCTTCACCACACGATGAACATCTGAAGCTTGTCCAGCATTAGAGACTTTACTTGCTTTAATGGAAACTTGTAAATTCTGCCTAGCTGCTAAACGTTTTGCTTCTGATTTCCTCCTGGCCTCAGAATTCAAATATATCTGCCAGTCTTCATCCACTTGACTCAACACTTCACTGGGGCACTTGTTCTTCACCACATGATAATCATCTAAAGCTTGTCTTGAATTAGGGAGTTCAGTAACCTCAAAGGGAACTTGTAAGTTCTGCCTAATCTTTGACCTCTCTCCTTCTGATTCACTTTCCCCATACGTTATTGTGATATCCCTTTCTGGCATACAAATCAAACTGTCACCATCTAGCCTTGAAGAGTTCAGGAATAATTGGTAATCTTCATCATCACCCTCACACTGAACTTCTGATTCACTTTCCCCATACGTTATTGTGATATCCCTTTCTGGCATACAAATCAAACTGTCACCATCTAGCCTTGAAGAGTTCAGGAATAATTGGTAATCTTCATCATCACCCTCACACTGAACTTCACTATTGACCAGATCATGAAATCTCACTTCTTGTCCTTCATACCTCACACAAAATAACTGGTTATCAACAAAGACTTTTAATATGTATGACTTATCATCTTCCCTTAAATTTTCCAACAACATTTTATACTGAGCATCTGTGTCATCATCATTATCACTGTCATGGCTAGTGTTAATATCAATATCAGAAGCAATAATATTATCATCACTGATGAGATTAACATGGAAATCAACTTTGTCTAAACCCACTTCTTCCTCCAAAACATTACCACTATTCTCAGTGTTTTTCACAACTTCATCGCCAAAACTCCCAACATTTTTCCTTTTGGCATTGGAACTGTAATGGCGTTCCATAATCTCACTGGCAATGGACCTTCTCTTCAATCGCCTCATCAATCTACTATCATTTTTAAAAACTTCCCAATTTGCTGTAAGATGAGAATATTCCTGCTTGATTGTACCTTTACTAGGTCCCATTCTACTTTTGTAATGAGCATCTGTGTCACCATCCTTATCACTGTCATGGCAGGTGTTAACATCAACATCAGAAGCAATAATATTATTAGCACTGACGACATCAACATGGAAATCAACTTTATCTAAAAAGAATCTGTAATCCTCATCCACTTCTTCCACCAAAACATGACTATTATTCTCAGCATTTTTCACAGCTTCATGGCCACAACTTGCAACTTTTTTCCTTTTAACATTGGCACTGTAATTTCGTTCCATCATCTCACTGGCAATGGACCTTCTCTTCAATCGCCTCATCAATCTACTATCATCTTGAGGAACTTCCCAATTTTTTGTAAGATGAGAGTATTCCCGCTTGATCGAACGTTTACTAGGTCTCATTCTACTTCAAGCAGAGCAACCCCACCTTTCTTTGAAAAAGAAATTCTCTCTAAGAACATAAACAAAACAAAAAAACAAAAGATAAGCTGATCATTCGTCACCTTGAAGAACAGAATTAGAGACTTGTTAAAAAAATAGGGAAAAAAAACTCACCAACACTTCGAACTGAAATCAAAACAATAGACATAGAAACGTCATTTCGTCCAAAGCAGGTTAAACAAAGACATGCAAAGACTAAAATGGTTGAGCAAGAAAGAAACTCAAAGTCAGCAACAAAGAGATGCAAACAGATATTCTCGTAAAAAGCTCTGGTCCCTAAAACTATAATGCTCCGACCTTTAACCGAACCTACAATGATGTTCAAATGCTGGTCTCACTCCCATATTAAAATCAGAACAGAGCAAGGCTATGGCGTTACGGACACGAGAACCTAAGGTAATTAGTTAAGAAAGAACCTACTTAGAATCGAAGCTTCAACCGCAGATTCAGAAGAGACTTAGATTGTTTCTCGCTTCAATATTGGGAAACGGCTTGATCATGAAGAATGTCACACAGAGCAAGAAGAAACTGTAGTGTGTTCGTCAGACTGTTGAGTTGCCCCAGCTGGAGAGGAAGGAAGAAGAAAAAAGTCAAGAAACGGTTCACATTCGTGCCCAAGAAAATAATAATAAAAGGGGAAAAATACTCATAAAATTTTATTGGTGAAAACTGAAAACTGAGAAGGCCTCTTATTACCAATACTTGGCTGTGTACGAAAATTACAAAATTCCTATTTTTTAATATAAGAATTTATCAAGTTTTAATTATAAATACTATTTTGACTAGAGGAGATTTTTAGTTCTTTAAATTTATTTGAAGTTTTACTTTAATCCCTCAAATTTATCATGTATACTTTTAGTCTCATAATCTTAACATGGTTAATGTCACTAATATAAAATTTTACTGTTTAATATAATTTTAATTTGTTGCATAATTTTAGTATAATTGATATTTATTAATTTTAATATTTTTATAAAAATATTTAAATATAAACATACTTAATAATTGAAAATTATTTAAATTGAGGAAAAGAGTATATGATTAGATTACGAGAGGAATTGATAAAATTTTATTATATTTTACCCTAAAAAAAACATATATGCCATTGTTCCATTAAGGGAAAAAAACTATAAATGATTTTTTATTATGTGAAATTGGCTTTAAAAATATTATTAATGATATTTAAAATTTAAGTATGCTTGACCAACTTTATGTTGTTTAGTTTTTTATGAATTGTTTCACAAAATTTAAGTTGATTTGATGGCTTATCCACAAATGCAGAAAGTACCTTTAGGATAGCTACGGAGTCCAAAAAAAAAAAAAAAAACTTATATTTGATCTAGTCAGATATAGTAAATAAGAAAAAAGAACTCATTTTAAATATATCTAAAATAAGAGGACTTGCACATAAATTGACTTCTTGTTTATGCATATATTTATTTTCCCAATGTTGTTTATATGTATATAGTACATGGTTAGAAATAGAATATCAATAGCAAAATGCTCTTAAAATTTTTTAGGCAAATAAAGTTTATTGGGTATTGTTACGGACCTAGCTTAGGCCCATTATCTCACTGGCTAGTACAGGGGGCAACCCACCATCCGTGGGACCCAGCCATGACCTTGGACACGCACCCACGATCCTGGACATGCACCCACGATCATGGATATGCGCACACGATCCCAGACACGCACATGACACGTACGGCGTGGCGGCCAAGGGACTAACTAACTGTATACTCTATATATACAGAGGAAGGAGACGGCGCTGTGTACATTCATTCTAAGCCTTGACTTATCTACATACAATACACTAAGCACACACAAGACCCCTTAGGCGAAACGCCCGCTTGTGTACCGTGATCATACCCTCTCCCGAACGCTTGACCCATAAGCATACAGAAGGGCACATGATCCTATATCAAACCACCGGACCTTCAATAGGCCGGACATCCGAGTTCTACACTGAACAAAGTGGCGCCGACCGTGGGGATCAATAAACTTCTATTCCCGTGACCATGAGGATAAGCACTCGTGCTTCAGTGCCAAAGACAATCGGAGGCGGATCAAGCGGGGACAACCGTCAACCACCGCGTCAACCACCCCGTAATGAGCACTGACAACTTGATGCGATGGAGACCATCAGAAGGAGAAGATCGGCTTTCTCACCGTAAGAACCATTGATTCCCAACAATGAACGACATCAAAGGACAACCCTGTCCGACACGGAGTCCTCGGCTCCACGAAACCAAGACCGTGGACCACAGAATTCCACTGACGGAGGAGGCCGGACATCCACATGCCGATCCAGACTTTCGATCTCTTCAAGCCGGGATGCTTGCGATAATGAGACGGGTGGACAACATAGACAAGCGCCATACCCTTCACTATCGCCGAGCGGAAGAGCGGAGAAAAGGCGGACTCCACACCCTTTCCAATGAGGACTGGGAAGATAAAACTTGGAGAGAGGACGACGATGACGAGAGCTCGGCTCGTCGCACTGACAGGCGGAAGGCGGAAACCGTCGACAGGCGGGAGGGCCAATAGGAGGAACCGTAACCGGGATGAAGAGGGTCGACCTCGTGCGAGGAACCATCGAGGTGACAGACGGTTCCCCCAAGTGGTTTCCAGCGACGGAGATATGTCACCAAATGCACAATAGCTTTTTCTCCAAGGAGATCCGTAACGCCCGATTCCCTGAGAAGCTGAATTTGGGCGAGTTGACAAAGTATGATGGCACACAAGACCCGACGACTCATTTAGAAGACTTTGACGTTCACATGTCGGTTAGAGGTCTCAAGGAACCAATTGTGCCCTGATCTTCGCCGCGACGTTAAAGGGGCCTGCGTTGAAATGGCTTCACACTCTTCCCTTTGGGTCGATCCACAACTTTGAAGACTGGCCGAGGCCTTTGAGTTGCACTTCGCGACTAGCAAACGGCAACCAAAATCCCAAGATTCTCTCTCCAAAATCGACAATGCCGGGAGAGCTGCTCCAAAGTTACCCGGACCGCTTCTAATCATGCGGTACTGCAGTGCGCGGACTTAACGAAGACGTACACGTTCACTTATTGGTGGACGGCCTCGATAAGGAGTCCCGCCCGGCGTAATCCTTTTAAAGGAGCGAGCAAAGAATCTCAACGACTTCATATCTCGTTCAAAGAAGTACTTGGACGTCGAGCAGATGCGAATGGCAAACAATCCCAATTCGAGGCGGGACCAAGATAGAACCTCCTCCCTGGGGTCGAGACTTCTCGACAACAGAATAGGGATTCCGGAGAAGGGGAATGAAAGCAAGAGCCGAGGTGGCAAATTTGATCAATGAGCAAGTACGAGAAATATTCGGCCCGACGTGCCTCGATCTCAAGTTTGGAAGGAGGTAGCAACGACCGAGATGAAGAAGGTCGATCGGCCTCGTCTATCCTACCGAAGATCCGGGATAGACCAGCCTAAATATTGCTCGTTCCATGATGGTCGAGGTCATACAACCGACGAATGTTACGAGCTCCGGATGCAATCGAACGATTTGTTCGGGAAGGCAAACTTCAACAAAGACGTCATAGAGCATCAAGGAAAAGGTGGGAAACGAAAGACCAAGAACCGCAGAGGACCCTCCTCGAAAGTTCAAAAGCAGAAGATAAACGAAAGGCTCCTCGAAGCCGATGACGAATTTCCGAAGCGGAATTCGACCGTAATGTAATCAGCGGAGCAATGGGCGGTGGCGGTGATACTATAAGCCGAAGGAAATACCTTCGAGAAGTCCCGTCCGTCGTGACCGACCTAAATTCAAGGAACATCACACCGAGGTAGCACGACCGCCTTTGTTTTTTACAAGAGACGACCTCAAGGACGTTGTCCCCGCCATCAAGATGGGCTAGTGATAACCGAACAGTCGCCAACCGCCGAGTCAAGCGGATATTCGTGGATGCCGGTAGCTCGGCCGACATACTAAGCTGGGAAGCGTTCAAAAGAATGAGCCTGAACCGGGACGACTTAAAGCCTTGCAAGACAACCCTCATCGGGTTTAATGGAGAACAATCTCGTCCGAAGGGGTTTATCGACCTCAGGTCACCCTTGGAGTCAAAGACGCCTTTAAGTCCGAAAGAGTGCGGTTCATAGTGGCCGAGTTCGTTTCACCTTATAACATAATATTGGGAAGGCCAACCATCCACAAGTGGGACATGCCGGTGTCTACAAAGCATCAAAAGCTCAAGGTGATAGGCAACCAAGGAACCGTGGTCACAGAATCGGGGATCAAAGAGAATCTCGACAAGGCTATTTTGAAACCGTGAGAATTGGGGAGGGCGGATCTTCATCGCAGCCCCAAAGAATCGCCTATCTCGGACCATTCGGACCGGATTCTCCAGACGAAGAAGTTAATACCGTGGAATTAGACATCCGAGACGATGAGGCTCGCCTTAACCGGCAGGAGACCTGGAAGATCCGTGATCGGAGACCCTCTTCGCACCACCAAGATTGGCAAACACCTATCTTCCGAACTTAGAAGTCGGCTGGAGGAATTCCCGAAAGAAAACAGGATGTCTTCGGGATTCATCTCGTGTACTGAATAGACCCAAAATTTTGTTGTCACAAGCTAGAAGTCTATCCGGCTCAATCCCGTTGTCGCAGAGAAAGAGGAACCACGGACTTAAAAGGAAAGCGCTGGAAATTCATATCCAAGAATTACTCAAGCGGGATTTATTCGGGAAATACAAGATACAACCCGGTTATCAAATGTGGTGATGGTAAAAAGCCAAATGGGAAGTGGAGAGTGTGTACCGATTACAAGAACTTGAACAAGGTATGCCCGAAGGACTCCTACCCAATGCCAAACATCGACCAACCGGTCGACAACGCCCGTGATTCCAGCCTCCTATCCTTTATGGACGCGTACTGGATATAATCGAGATAGCGATGTACCCGAGAGGATCAGAAAACAGCCTTCATTACCGAAAGAGCTAACTATTGCTATAATGTCATGCCTTTCGGATTGAAGAATGCGCGGAGCTACATATCAAAGGATGATGAATAAGGTCTTTGCACCAGATTGGCCGCAATGTGGAAGTGTATATAGATGACATGATCGTCAAAACCTTGGATCAGCAAGAACGTCATATACAAGACCTGGAGCAGACATTCGCCAAACTCGAACCTACCGAATCCGATCGAACCCGCCAAATGTGCTTTTGGCGTCTCTACTGGGAAGTTCCCGGGTTTCATGCCGACTAACCGGGCATTGAGGCCAACCCGACAAATGTAGGGCGGCGATGGAAATGAAGGCTCCGAGTAATAAAAAGAAGTCCAACAGCTTAACCGGAAGATTGGCCGCCCTAACTAGGTTTTTGCCAAAATCAGCGGAGAAGGCTTTACCCATGTTCGTGCTCTTAAAGAAGGAGGCATCTATGGAATGGAATTGGCCCGTCGTTTAAGACCTTATTTCCAGGGTCACCATATCGTTGTTAGAACAAGCCAGCCAATTCGACAAGTCTTACATAAGCCGGACCTAGCGGGGAGGATGACTAATTGGGCGATAGAACTCTCCGAGTTCGACATCACCTACGAAGCTCGCCATGCAATCAAGTCACAGGCGTTGGCCGACTTCATCAGAGAGCTCACCCCGCTTCTAAGTCCGACGAGACACTGGCAGCGAATGGAAGGTGTGATGTCGACGGATCGTCGAACACGAAAGGAAGTGGAGCCGAGTCATTATTGAGAGTCCGAGAGGGGTTACAATTGAGCATTCGTTGCATCTCAACTTCCCAACTTCGAACAATCAAGCGTAATACGAGGCCTTGATAGCCGGGCTTCTTCAAGCCAAGGAAAATGAGGCCACAAGAGTTAAGGTTTTCACCGACTCCCGGCTTGTGGCGGCTCGGATCGAGGGTACGTATCAGTGCCAAAGGCCCGCTAATGGCCAAGTATCAAAAACCCTTCGAGCAGGCTATTACTGGCCGACGTTGGAGGCAGATTCAAAGACCCTTGTAAGACAATGTGATAGTTGTCAGAAACATGCCAGAGTTATTTGGGCGCCCCCAGCCGAGCTTCATTCCATCACGGCCCCCTGGCCATTTTACAAATGGGGTATGGACATTCTGGGGCCATTCAAGACAAAGACCTCGGCAATCGCTGCGGCTAATCGTGGCAGAGACTATTTCACCAAGTGGATTGAGGCCGAACCTCTCACAACGATCTCCTCGGCTCGCGTGCAGCGGTTTGTTGAAGTTAATATAATTACGCGCTCGAGCACCAGCCCGAGATAGTAATGCACAACGGAACTCGCCCACCGGAGTCGGATTTCGTGACTTGATTTACGAATACGGAATACAGCATCACTTTGCTTCCGTGGAACACCCGCAGTCGAACGGGCAAGCTGAGGCCGCCAATAAGGTCATCCTTGATGGTTTGAAGAAACGTATGTTGGAGGCTGACACCTCTTGGGCCGATCAACTACCTTTTGTCCTTTGGGGAAATCGAACAAGCAATGAAGCAACTGATCGCGCTCGTTATAACAAGAAGGTTAGACCAAGAAGATTCCACCCGGTTGCTTGGTACTTAGAAGGGCCGACATCGGGAACAAGAACTCCAAAGACGGCAAGCTTGCGGCTAATTGGGACGGACCTTATCGCGTTCGGGAAACTCTTGAGAGAGGAGCTTACATTCGGAAAATTTGGATGGAACCCCTATCAAGCGAACATGGAATGCGGACAAATTAAAGGCATATTTCAATTAGGCTTATCTCGTTGTTTTTCTTAAAGCATCGTTTTCCATTATGTTCTTTATTCAACGTTGGCTCTCTGGCTTTTCCTTCGCAACAATTGTTGTGCCAAATATGAATGAAACTCGCTCGAGGGTATCTATTGAATTCCAAACATTGTCTTTTTCAAGATTCAATTGTTATTAGCTTTTCACCAAGAAAACACGTCCGATAGCTATCGCGGCCCGTACACGCTAATTTACTCCGGGGTATCAATAGAAAATGTCATGCCGACCTCGATCGAGGTCAAAATGCTCTGACGCTATCGGGACAAAACCGAACCGGGCAGGTGGCAAATTTCATTTACCTTTGGATGACCCGGTTATTATACCAGGATTTTATAAGACAAAGGCAAACACTAGCACTTTAAAACATTATGGTCTTATGACCAAAAAGCGCGTTCGCAGATTCTCGCTACCTTCATATGACCTTGGCCAAGTCAACCGCGATAAGCGGTAAAGTTATATTCTTATACGATGCATTATGGTTGCTAAGTTACCATCTATTGTTAATCGTAGCCAAAAGTGGCCATATTGGCCAATCTGCTCAAATAAAGTCATTGCCAGAAACAACCTGATAGATTATACAAGTTAAAAAGAGAAAGAAAAAGGGAAATCAATCCGTGTGCTGGGGGCGGCCGAGACTTCCTCACCCCGCCGGCCTCCAAGACGGCCGCATCGCCATCTATCCGGTCTCTAACCAGCAGAGGTTCCACATAGGGGACAATCTGCCCTCACCACATAGGACCGGAAATGATGCCCCGTAGTGTTGAGCTCGATCCCCGGTTCAAAGCCCGGATCTCGGGCAAGTGAATTCTCAAACGCTCCACCACTCGAACCCAAAGAGCAACCCTGCAATGGGTTATCTCCGCGGACAGATGTGTTGAGGACGCTCCCCCTCGGCTTTTATCCCGTCCACTTCGGCTCTGAACCCGTCCTCTCACCTGCCATGGCTTTTAATCGCTTCGCTTCTAGCCTGGGCCGCCTTAAAGCCTTCAATTATTACATTGGAGTCCGCCAAGAGCCCCTCGGTCTCTTTTAGTCGAAACTCCACTTTCTCCACTGACCTCACGAGCCTCGGAACTCGTCTCGAAGCGACTTGCCATTGTTTCGCAGCTTCATCGCGGTCTCTGCTCGGCACGCTCACTCCGTGGCGCCTCCGCATATTTGTGGTGCAGGTGGTGAGAAACGATCGGGTCAAACCAGCACCTTTCAAGAAAGCATTTCCCAATGCCTCGGACCTCTCGTACGCCTACTTCCCGCAAGGCCACCGGCCTTGGTAACGGGCAGGAGGCAGAGTGCAACGCCGAGTTCCTCGGTAATACCCTTACTCCACAAATGTGAACGGGAATGACGGTGGAAGGACGAGGGGGAACCGGGTATCGAGGCATGGAGAGGGCTCGACGTCGGTCGACTTAGGAAGCGGCGATTTCGGGACAGGAGGCTCGGATAGGAGAGACAAGTCCGACTTCGCTTCGGGCTTGGACGACTCCCGACCTTAGGCCTCTTTGGCTCGGCCTCGCCTCGAAGACTCTCCGACCTTCGACTTGCCCGCCTCCTTGGCCGACCTCTTTCTCCCCTGGCGGCGAGCTCCTGGGATCCCGTAAAGGTATTGAGGCTCTTTCATCTTAAGACCTGTACGAAACACATACACCATGTTAGCTACTAGGAAAGCAAAGACGATCAATACAATACTAAGACGCGGAACAACGCCGATGTTAAATAACAGAAATGCCATACTCGGCCCGGACGCCATCTCATCTTGACGCTGTGCCTCGGCCCGATATTGGGCTACTAAGGAGCCGGCCCCACAGCACCGTTCGCCGAACGTGGTCTATTATGGCATCAATGGCCTTCCTTTTCGTGCTTCAGCAGATTGGACCGCTCCACCTTATAGGCGCTAGGGGACACATTGTGGTGATCTTGACACCAATACAAGTTAAACTCCCGCCGACCTTTGGAGAGTCCGGCCTTTCGAGGAACCAAGGAGTTGTACCAGCTTTTAGCGACGACTTTGAAAAAGTTGCCCTGAAGCGTTTGAAAGAGTCCCGAGACTGGGTAAACAAGCGCCGATTGGCTATTCCCCGAATGGAGGTCCAGCCCTTGAGCTCCGGCGGTTCCTTCCCAGAGCGAGAGGTGTGGGGGTTGAAGAAATAGAAGAACATGGAAGTGGTGCAAGGCAGTCCAAGGCTCATGCAAAACCACTCAAAGGCAATCAGGTAACCCCATCCATTGGGGTGTAATTGCGAGGGAGCTATACTAAGAAACTGAAGGGTGGCCATTTGAAATTCGGAAAAGGGGAATCGAATCCCAAGCCTGGTGATATAGTCAGCATAGAAAAAGAAAAAGGAGTTGTGGCTCCCTCCCTCACCGAGCACACAGTGCTCTTCCTCTTCAGGGAGACAAAGCGAGTAGGTGTTAGTATCTCGAACCGGAAGACCTTCCAAGTCTTCCATGGTCGCTTCGACCGATAGGATAACACCTCTCGTGTAACCCAAGGAATTGGTCAATTAAGTCTTGTGGGGGGCTAGCGCGGTTGGCGTTTCCAGATTCTGACTCAGCCGCGTGAGAAGAAGAAGACGACGCCATTATACCTAACACAAATAAAAATATAAGAGATCAGAATCTTCCTAGCATACCTGATGTCAATAATTGAAGGCGAGACTCTACAGTTGTGGTAAGATTAAAATCCAAGTCAACAGGACTCTACGATATTGCTTGAGGAGCGGGACCAAATTGTGCTCTGACGAGCCCAAAATTAAGTCGGCCGTGGAGGAATCCCCACAAGAAATAAGTCGAGCACTCATACAAGCAGTCGTAGCAAGGCCCGATGTAGGAATCAACCTCGGCCCTTGACCCGAGCCGCCACTTTGTTAGACTGGCTATTCGGAAGGTCCGGAGAAGTGGACACATCGAAACTCGGGTTAAACTCCTCGGATTAGGAAGAAGCGGAAGGAAACATTCGGACTTCCCTAACCGACGATGCATCGTCTCGATTTTCGCGGCCCACCACCGAAGTTCTTCCTTGCCTCCACGGTGATCGTTAAAGCAACCGCTTGCAGCGTTGGACGGAAGATTCATCGCCCCAAAGCCACCAACGGCTTTTCCCTTGACGGCGTGGCGTAGTTCCGCCGCCTTCGGGGGTCATATTCTTTATGTCCTTTGACATTGGGAGCCACTCTACTAAAGGTATTAACGAAAAGGAAACGACTCACTCGAAAAACAGGGGGAGTTTTGCACAAATGAAGGAACTGAAAACAGGACTACGCGAAAACCCACTCAACAAGGGAATTTACCTGAATTTCAACTAAATACTTGACGCAATCTCACAGGAAACGGCAGATCGTAGCAAGAACAAAAGAAAGAGGCAAGGAAACAAGAATACCTACCTAGAATATGGAGATGATCGAGGAAGTTGTGGAACGAAGATGGTTCACGACACAGGTTATCCTTCTGAAAGCGAGAATCGCTTGAGAGAAGTTCTTCAAAGCAACGTTGATAAAATAACAAGGAAGGAGACTTGGCGGGTATAAACCTTTCAAACCCAATCGACGGGGCAAAGCGCCTTTTCCATCTACGAAAGGATGACGTGACCTTCTCATTTAATGCGCGTCTGTCGTGCATTAATTACGCCTAAAGCCCGTATAGGCCAGCAGACCCTCAATTCGGCTTCACGACAAGCCGAGGGACGCCCACGGCATAGGCAAATGATAACGTAGAAGAGGAATCGACAGCCAAGATCCGGGCACAAGGAGCAGGAGTCACAGTCAATTATCCCGGCTTGCTCGTTAGGCTAATCAGCCTCTGAGAAAGGACCCGCATTTGGAGTCTTCGACCGTGCAAGAAGCGAGCCCGGATGGTCGAAGAACAACAAAATTTAAACAAGCATAACCCGGACCACATGTCTGGGGGCAATTCAACCAGAAGACTTGTAGTTCCGAGATTGCTTGAAACTCTGATAGACACCTTATCAAAGTAAGACGGGGGGCAGCTCCGATACAACTAGAGGATCCAGCAACATGTTCACCCCGGTTGACCAGAGACCCGGACAACCCGGCTGGGGGGCAAGGACATCATGTTACTTCGCGATCAACAATGACTCAGACTTCAACAAAGACTCGAACTTTCGTTCTTCAAGCGAACATCTAAACTCGGCTGCACAGAGACCTGAGCAACCGAGCTTGGGGGCAATCAGTTACGGACCTAGCTTAGGCCCATTATCTCACCGGCTAGTACAGGGGCAACCCACCATCCGTGGGACCCAACCATGACCTTGGACACGCACCCACGATCCACGGACATGCACCCACGATCATGGATATGCGCACACGATCCCGGACACGCACATGACACGTACGGCGTGGCAGCCAAGGGACTAACTAACCAGGTATACTCTATATATACAGAGGAAGGAGACGGGCGCCAGGTACATTCATTCTAAGCCTTGACTTATCTACATACAGTACAGGAAGGGCACACGAATCCTATATCAAACCACCGACCTTCAATAGGCCTGACATCACGAGTTCTACAC
>JAMWYP010000309.1:385000-485042 GCA_025563575.1 Acacia pycnantha | reverse complement strand
GTCCAGGGCATCCCTCAGCCCCAGCACGAATTCCAGATTAACCATCCCGACATACGCCTGTTGCACAACACGGTAGGATCGATGGTTCGGCGGATGGACAACATGGAAAACCGGCATCAACTCCAACTGGAGGACAACACCCGAGTTATTCGGGAAGAGTTGGAACGACAAAATTCCATATGGCGGCTGGAGATGCAACAAATACTAAAGGAGCAACATGAGGCCAAAGTAAACCAAGCCCAAGATGATGGGCATGATGACGAAGGCTCCAATAAGACGACCAACTCGGCTTCTACGCCAGACGACCAAGAGGAATCCCGAAGAAAGACCTCGGTCGTCAATAGCCGAGATAAAGAGCAGGAGAAAGAAGCCAGTCAAAAAATCGTAAAGAACAGTGACGCGCGGACCAAACAGTCAAGGGGCCAGCCATCCGTTCAAGCCAACTTAAAGGAGGCCAAAGAAAAGCGGTTTGCCAAAGACCGTGCTACCAGAGAGGAGCCTCCACCGCTCAGCAAGCCACCAGCTCAGACAGGTGAAGATACCTTTTTAGGGCAATTCACGGACAAAGTCATGGCGGCCGTGTACCCAAAGGGCCTAGATTCCAGGGAATTGCAAAAATATGACGGAACCCAGGACCCGTTGACACACCTGAATAACTTTAAAATGGAGATTATGGTGAAGGGAATAAGGGGAAATGTGATACCCCGCTGGAGCAGAAATTCTTACTAAACTTCGCAACGAGTAGGCGGCAACCAAAGAGTAAGTTCCAGCTCGGTCAGGTTAAGCAAGGGCAAGGAGAAACCTTGGGCAAGTACCTGGATCTCTTTAAGAGTATCGCATTGCAGATCCCAGGGTTGAAAGACGAGGTACACCTGCATTGCATAATAGCCGGCTTGGACGCATCATCCCGGCTAAAGAAGTCGATTATCAAGCGACACCCTACAACGTTGGCTGACTTTCACGGACGATCGCAACAATATCTGGAGTTAGAACAAATGGAGATGGCAGCCAGTACTGTGAAAGATCGACCTAAAAGCCCACCATACCGAGGGAGGGAAAATCAGGAGGCACACAAGAAAAATCCTCGCGCCCGGGACAGTAATGATAAGAACCGAGATGCTAAATTCGAAAAATACACTCCATTGAAGGTTTCCCAGGCGAAGCTATGGAAGGATGTGTGCACAACCGAAATGAAGAAGGTCGAAAGACCTCGGCCTTTTGGTAGGAGAGGCACGGCTGACAAAACTCGGTTTTGTGAATTCCATGACCAACACGGACACACAACCGAGCAATGCTGGGATTTAAGGGATGCGGTCGAGAAGTTTGTCTGAGACGGCAAGCTCCGAAAATATGTCATCCAGACGCAGGGAAAGCAAGGCAGCAAGCAGCAGGGAGAGGCCCGAAGCAAGAGTCCTCCCCCCCGAGAAAAGAAAAAGGGAGCATAAGAAGAAGCCCGAAGAAAGTGATGAGGAGTTCCTCGAAGCCAAGTACGATTGCAATGTGATTAGCGGAGGAGACTCATCAAGTCAGCGGCGGAAGTACCTCAGGGAGGTGCTGTTAATAAGCAACGCCCCAAAGTTTAAGGGAGACTTAAATAAACCTAAGTCCCCTGTGCTGTGTTTCACTGATAAGGACTTAGAGGATGTGGCCCCGGGACATCATGACGGTTTGGTGATCACAGGAACCCTCGTAAACTGCCGAGTCAAGAAGATCTTGGTAGACAACGGGAGTGCCGTGGACATCATTCTGTGGGACGCATACAAAAGGATGAATTTTGACGCTGACGTCTTGAAACCATGTAAGACAACCCTAACCGGCTTTAATGGGCAGGATACCCGTCCAAAGGGCTATGTTGATCTCAAGTTGACCCTGGGAGATGCACGAGCTTTCAAATCGGCGAGAGTCAGGTTTGTTGTGGCGGACTTGCCATCGTCGTACAACATTATTTTGGGCTGACCAACGATTCACAATTGGGATATGTTGGTATCGTCCAAGCATCAAAAACTCAAGATGATTAGCAAGAAGAACGAGGTGGTCACCGTGAAAGGAGACCAAAAGCAGTCCCGACAGTGTTATTACAACACGGTCAGACACGAACCATCCCGGTTTCCACGGAAAGATGTGAGCAAAATCGCGGAAGAAAGTCCAGAGGAAAAATCGGTGAACGTGGTGGAGTTGGACCTCCGCGAAGAGGAAAAGATGAAAACTGAGCCAAGTGGCGAGTTCAAAAATTTTCTGCTGGGAGTAGAGCCAGGCCAGGTTACTAAAATCGGCAAGGCACTGAACCCCACAAGGCGCAAAGAGGTGGAAAAATTCCTCATAGCGAATAGAGACGTGTTTGCTTGGAGCCCATCCGAGATACCCGGTATTGACCCAGCCTTTTGTTGTCATCAGCTGGCGATCCGACCAGGATCGACCCCGGTATCTCAGAAGAAGAGGAAACTCGGTGAAGAGAGAAGAAACGCTCCAGAAGCGCACGTGGCGGAATTGTTGGAAGCCGGTTTCATCCGTGAAATACAGTATACCACGTGGTTGTCCAATGTCGTCCTCGTCAAAAAACCCAGTGGCAAGTGGAGGGTCTGCACGGACTACAAGGACTTGAACCTAGTGTGTCTAAAAGATTCATTCCCGATGCCCAATATTGATCAACTGGTTGACAACTCCTCGGGATTCCGATTGCTTTCATTCATGGATGCTTATTCAGGATACAACCAGATCACAATGCACCCGGATGATCAGGCGAAGACCGCATTCATCACTGAAAAGGCTAACTATTGTTATAATGTGATTCCTTTTAGGTTGAAGAATGCAGGGGCGACTTATCAACGAATGATGAACCGGGTTTTTGAAGACCAGTTGGGTAAGAACGTGGAAGTATACATAGACGACATGATCGTCAAATCTTTGAATGAAGATAATTATGTGGAGGATCTCCGACGGACATTCGATAAGCTGAGGAAGTACAGAATTCGCTTAAACCCGGCTAAATGCGCATTTGGGGTACCCGCTGGAAAATTCCTGGGTTTCTTGCTCACACACCGAGGTATAGAGGTAAACCTCGACAAGTGTCAGGCAGTTTTAGATATGGAGGCTCCACAGAACAAAAAAGAGGTTCAGCAGCTGACTAGAAGGTTAGAAGCATTGACTCGTTTTCTACCAAAATCAGCGGAAAACTCTCTCCCCTTCTTCAAACTGCTGAAGAAGGAAGCGTCGGACGGATGGAATGCAGAATGTGAAGCGGCGTTTAAAAAGATCAAACAATGCTTGGCAACGCCTCCAGTACTAACCAGACCCGAGACAGGAGAGAGTCTGATATTATACCTGTCTGTGGGCAATGAGGCGGTGAGCGCCGTGCTGGTAAGGGAAACCAAGGATGGCCAGAACCCAGTGTACTTCATAAGTAGAGCCCTGCAAAGTTTCGATTTGCGATACCAGAAGGTGGAAAATGTGGCTTTTGCTCTGCTAGTAGCGGCGAGGCGGCTCCGCCCGTACTTCCAAAGCCATCCTATCGTGGTCCGCACTAATCAGCCCATCCGGCAAATCCTCCACAAGCCAGACCTAGCCGGACGAATGGTGAGTTGGGCCATTCAGCTGTCTGAGTTTGACATCACCTACGAGGCTCGGCGGGCAATCAAATCTCAGGCGTTGGCGGATTTTGTGATGGAGCTAACCCCGGCGAACGGGGATGATAACCAAAATATTTGGACATTGTTTGTTGATGGCTCATCAAACATTAAAGGGAGTGGATCAGGAATCATTGTGGAGAGTCCCGAAGGCGTCTCGCTGGAGCTGTCTTTGCGCTTCAACTTTTCTACGTCCAATAACCAGGCTGAGTATGAGGCATTAATAGCTGGTTTGGTCCAAGCTAAGGAAAATGGGGCTCGTCGAGTGCACGTGTCTACTGATTCTCAGTTGGTCGCTTCTCAGATCAATGGAACCTACCAAGCCAAAGGACCCTTAATGATTAAGTACTTGGGGAAGGTAAAGGAAATCATCTCTGAGTTTGACGAGGTGACGGTGACACACATCCCAAGAGGAGACAATGTAAGGGCTGATGTTCTGTCAAAGCTAGCAAGCACCAAAAGTCCTGGGAATCATCGTACTATCGTCCAACAAAATCTTCCGGAGCCAAGTTGTGTGATGATCATTTCGGAGTCAAGCGACTGGAGGAAGCCCATTGCAAATTATCTGGAAAGAGGAATCCTGCCTGACGAGCCACTAGAAGCAAAAAAGCTCATAAGAACGGCTGCGTCATACGCACTTGTTAACGACGAACTATATCGTAAAGGTTTACACTCTCCAATGATGAAGTGCCTGGAGGAAAATGAAGCCCATTACGTTTTGATGGAAATCCATGAGGGGATTAATGGTCATCACATGGGAGCCAAGACGTTGGTTAGAAAAGCGGTGAGAGCTGGATACTTCTGGCCTACCATGGCGGCGGATGCTAAAACTCATGTCCAAAAATGCGACAGTTGCCAGAAGCACGCTAACATCATCAGATCACCCCCGGCCTCCCTTCAAGTAATCTCCGCACCATGGCCTTTCTTCAAATGGGGGATGGACCTATTGGGGCCTTTCAAGCGAGCGGCTGGACAGTTACGATGGCTTATCGTGGCGGTCGATTATTTCACAAAATGGATTGAAGTAGAACCAGTTGCCACGATCACATCAGCTAGGGTGCAGAAGTTCCTAAAGAAAAACATTATATCACGTTTCGGTATACCAGCCGAAATCGTCACTGATAACGGAACGCAGTTTATTGACAAGGGTTTTCAGGAGTTGGTAGCCGAGTTTAATATCCAGCAACACTTCGCGTCTGTGGAACATCCGCAATCAAATGGGCAGGCAGAAGCCGCTAACAAAGTCATCGTAGACGGATTAAAGAAGCGAATGGAGGATGCTACGTCTAGCTGGGTAGATCAACTTCCTTATGTCCTGTGGGGATATCGAACAAGTGTCCAATCATCAACCGGAGAAACGCCATTCAAGCTGACTTATGGATGTGAAGCCATGATCCCGGTCGAGATTGGAGAGTCATCTTGGCGGAGGGTCACAGCACTTCAGCATGAAGAAGAGAACAATGATGCAATCACGGTTGAATTAGATTTGATAGATGAAGTTCGGATCACGGCACACTGTCGGGATCTCGCAGCCAAACAGCTACTTTCAACCCGGTACAACAAAAAGGTGCGACCCCGGTCTTTCGACAAGGGGAGCCTCGTCCTCAGAAGGGAAGACATTGGCAACAAAAATGATGCAGAAGGGAAGCTGGCTCCCAACTGGGAAGGCCCATATCGTGTTATTGAAAACCTGGGTAAATGAGCCTATAAGTTGGAGACGCTGCAAAAGAAGGCTTTGAAGCGGACTTGGAATGCTGACAAGTTGAAGGCTTATTATAGCTGAAGTGTTCAGTTCTAAGAAGGACGGTTTCATTAGAAGGACCCGACATGATCTTACTTGTAGGAGGTCGGCATGTTATCTCTTTATGTTTACGTTTCTTGTAAGACGTTTTACAAACGTTTAGAATCTATTAATAAAAGAATGGCTTAGCCATGTTTCCGCAAATGAGATCAACGTCTGCCTTCTAATAATAAAACATGTAGAAGCCAGGATATTATAAATCCGGTTTCAAAATCGTGTGTAAATTAGATGTGGTAAAACCAGGGTATTTAAACCCAGTTTCAAAAGATCACATCACGGACATGCAGAGGACAGGGTAGTGAAACTCGTCCCACCAAAATCATGTCACAACCAAACATGATGAATTCAGGGCAACGAGCCCGTTTTCAAAAATCGTGTGAAGTGTTATCATGTAGAGGATAGGATAATCAAGTCCATCCTCCAAAACCATGGATAATATAAATATGCAATAGTCAAGGTATCGAAATCCGACGTTCAAAAGCATATATAATTCGAACATGATGGTAGATGATGGTACCTAGTCTACGAAAATCATGCCTCGTCTAAGCATAGAAGGGATAGAGGAATTAAACCCATCCTATAAGGCTAAGTACGAACCTAAGCATATTCGGATTTTGAGCAAAGAAGCTCGTCTTTGAGCATCGCAATTAGTATACTTGTTTGTTTTATGATAACGACTTCGGTTGTGAGAAATCATATTGCGAACGCGTAATTTCAATTGCCCGGGGGCGACCTAACACTGTAGTCAGGCATTTGTCTACAAATTATAGTTCGAATGAGCAAAATATAGTTCGAACAAGATTCATGGCTTACGGCTAGAAGGTTACAACTTCAAAAGATCCCACCTACCAACACCACGCCAAGATAAGTCTTCAAGGTTGCGACTGCGGCTCAGTGGCTGACAGAGAAGGCTGCTCGCTTTCGCTTCCGTCCGCCCCAGGTGGAATTAGCTTCCCCTCCTCATTGACATAGGCCTCGAGGTGCAGCCCATCCGTATTTAAAACGGTGTCAGGATTCAGGACCCGAAGCTATTCCACCGCATTATGGAAAGAAAGCTCGGCAGCCCGACCATACCGCACTAGCTTGGAGTTGGCAGCTGCAAGCTCCGCATCCTTTTCTCTCAGCACGCCTTTCAGAATTTCACCATCAAGGGTTATTTTCTGAATCACGGCGGCATCTTCCTGGCGGAGGATCTCGAGATGACGCAACCCGTCCCGTGCGGCGACTAGCTCGGTGTCCTTGGCCTCCAGTTTAGAGAGCGTATCGGCAGCCTCGTCAATGGTGCAGATCAGCTCCCGACGTTGCTTCTCAAACTCGACCCCAATGTCGGTCTTCTCCTTTTGCACTCTTTCAAGGAGGTCGGTTATTTCCGAGAGTCATTTTGTCACATCATCCAGTGCCTCCGACTGGAAGGCATACTGGGCCCGTAGCGCAGCATAGGGTTGCACCAAAGAAGCCGCCTGATGAGCATGCAGCTCAATCTCGGCCAAATGAAGCTCCTCCATTTTGGTGAGCCTCGTGGGGGAATAAAACGGAGCGGGCGGCCGTACCAATTTTCTGATATCTTATGTCACCCCGTCGATCCAAAGAACCCCTCTAGACATGGTTGCATGGGAGTGAGGCATAACGAAGGTAGATGGGCAGGAAGTAGTCAGAGAAACCGGTATCGCAGTCACCGCAGGAAGGATAGACGGAGTCGAAGAGGCAGGCGTAGCAGCCGCAGCAGCCACCTGCTTATCCTTGAACTTCCTCGTCCTTTTCCTCTCCCGCTTGGGTCCATCCGGGGCAGCAGAGCGCTTGCGGGGAGCATTGGCGGCAGCAGCTGCCTCTGGAACAGCAGGTTGGTTGCCCACGGTGGGTTCATCGGCAGGAGGAGGCGCAGCCCCAGCAGGGTTGGCACGAAGGCGGAGCTCTCTAAAGAGCTCAAGGTGTACTGGCTTTCCCATTTGTTGCCCTGCATAGAAAAGAGAGGGTCAGCTAAAGAAAAAAGCATGCGAATGAAGAAGTAGTAATATAGTCGGCAAGATCCATCAGCGAATTTAGGCCCTTGGAAAGGGTGGTAAGTGTTTCCACGGCCGCTTCCTCAGCAGGAGTAAGGCTGGCCGGATTGGGAGTGTAATCCCCAGACTTAAACTTGTGATGGACGTTCGTCCAATAGAGAGGGAATCTCCCTTCCAGCACCCCAGAGTCAGATTTCTTAAGGAACCAGGGACATTGAAAGGGAGTGGCCGTGATCTTGACAAAAGCCGACTTGAAGTTCTTCCATGACTCAATAAAGGCTTTAAAAAGCTTGTGCTCGCCTCTCCCCCGGAACGTGGTCCACCCGAACCAGAACGTCCCCCTACCGAGGAAGGTATTCGTTTCCAAGGGGGCGTAAAAGGTCATAAAAACTGAGATAGTACAGCTGATACTCAGTTTCTCAAAAGCGATAGCGAATGCCCAACCATTGGGGTGAAGCTGTGAGGGAGCCAGGTGCAGATGGTTGAGAAGATCGACTTGGAAGTCGGTAAAAGGGAATTTCACACCAAGGAGGGTAATCACATCCCAGTAAAAGAAAAAGAAGTGAGGCTCGTGAGGCTGGCTCTTCCTCGGCCGAGCAATGGCAACTGACTCATCGTCTGAGGGAAGGCCGATGAAATACCCATCCCCGCATGCACCTATACCAAGTTGAGGAAAATCCTCTGCGGTCAGGGTGTTCTTGAAGTCAGTAACTCTCGTGCTCACGCCTTCTTGGGGGAATTGGGGTTTCTAACCGATCCAGACGAACTAACCTCGTCCGCCTGGGGTGGTACCAAAGATGGGGATGACGATGCCATCTAGGCCTAGAAAAAGAAAAAAAAGGCGAGAGTTAGCAAACCAGCAAAAGCACGTACCCGAATCAGTACTAGGGCAAAGACGTCCAAAGGCAATAAAATGTTCACAAGCGCTTGGGAGGTACAGGCCTAAAGATTCAAGATCATTTCCCAAACCCAGAAACTTGAAGAAATCGCTCTCACAAACGGTGATGAAGAATCCACAAAAGTTTTCTCAACACTAAATACAGGTATAGAGAGTACAGAAATTGCAGAAGTTTGTAAAGAGCCGTTGGAATACCTGGCAAGAGATGCTGGGCGAGAAACAAGTAACAGAACGGGCAGAAACAGGCAATAGTGGAAGCAATGCAGAAATACAGACAGAGCGTCAAGCGAGTAAAGTGCCCAAATGAAGAAGGAAGAGGAGATATAAAGGTTTGGGGAAATTCAAAACGTTGGTGAAAAGTTTTGAAGCGACAGGGGCAGTTGCGTAAGAAAGGCGAAAAGTCAGGACAACCCTAAAAAGCACAATGATGTCGTTTCTAAAACAGTGTGGGTATTAAATGCTCAGGCCTTTCAAACGCCTATGGCGTAGAAACTATGTCTGGGCGGGCGGTGATATGCAGAGTCGTGGCCGTTTATAGAGAAAGGACACGTCTTTTCATATCAATGTGAGCAGGCGGATTGCAGAAAAGTCATGATGAGAAAAAAATGGCGGTTCATATAGCTGAGGATTATAACCGGATTCACACGATACTGAAAACCCGGTATGTCAGGCAAAGGTGGCAACCGAGTTAAGGTGGCACGGAACGTCGGGGTCCTTGCTAATAGAAGTTACAATGGTGATAACCGATTTAAAGTGGCGCAGAAGGCCGGGGTCCTTATTAACGAAAATTAGGCGTATTGGGACAAAATTAAATAAATGACAGCCTAGGGAACGCGCTTAGTTAATCTTGGGTGTTGGAAGAGAATTCAATACCGATGATCACATACACTCAAACCTATACCAAAAGGTTGAAGGAAATAGAAATCATCTTTATATTGATACTTGGTCAAGTTACACAGTTGTTTTACAAGGAAATAAACTGAAACTACTCGTCAACAGCGACGATTACAAGGTCAATGCAAAGAAAGAAACTACATTTACGCATCCCTAAATTACAGCAGGCGATGATGGCCAGAAACCTCCCACAAAAGTTAGGGGGACCGGGCGACGAAGGTCGAGCGACTACCCAACAAATCACTTCATATTGTTGAAGATGCTCGTTGGATATGTTGGAGTCCTTAGAGAAGTTTAGACAAGTCCAGGAGGACTGCCAAACAGGTCTCGGGCCTCCCCTGGTGGATGAGGAAGTTCTGATTAGAAGATGCTCGAATAAAAAACCTGAACATCTTCCCAAATCCCATACGAAGTTTACCCAGACGTGAAGACTGGCAACTACATCTGGGATCCCAGGCACCCACCAAGCGACATGCTGGAAGACTAGCAACTATATCTGAAGATAAGCCCACTGGGCCGAACAAGGCGTTTTCTTTCTTCGGAATCTCTTTCTCCTTCCCCACATGGTGGAAAAAATGGAAGCGGGCCAGCGGGTGATAGAGTTTGAAACTCTCACAAGAAGGCTCATCGTTTTTTCTGGAGTGCTTATCCAGTAAAGAAAAGGCAAAGAAGACCAGTGGTGTGGGAGAACGAAATGTGATGAGAAGAACTTATAGGCCCAGCAGAGTGCAAAGGCCGCGGAACCATAAATGGTGCTTTAATGGAAAGGACGTTGCAGGTTCCCAGAAAGGCGATAATTACTGTGGTTAGGAAAGCGTGAGGGATAACTGCTCGCAAAAACCAAGAACGGCCGAAAATGCCCAATGGACACCAGAATTGGAAAAGCCAAAAGGTCATCCAATCGGACAATGCCACGTGTCTCTATTCCACCCAAGATTGGGGGCAATATGCGTGGGAAGAATTCAAAGCGACAAAACTTTATATAATCTGGAAAAGACAAATCTCAGATGCCATAAAGACACCATCGTGGTTTTGACTAGGCTAGCTGGGTTAAGAAAAACGATGAAGCGTCACGGTAAAGGACCCCGGTATGGAGATAAGTCGGGAATTAGTTCTCAGGGCTTAATCAATACCGAGGTATAGAGGGAAGGAACATCCCGAGGTAAAGAGCAGTTAATCTCGGCAGCCCAGAAACCCGAACTTCCGAGCTTGGGGGCAACTGTTATGGACTCACATAATGGGCCTGACATGTACGAGGCCCAATCGAAAGGCACTAAGCGGGAAACCTTCCACGTAATAGGCAAACTGCCAATCACCCATGACTGTGCCGATAATGCAGGGATCATGCAGGATACGCCGAGCACACGATCAGGAGGTGGGAGGCGCACGACGACAGAATACGGAGAAAAGGACAAAACCCTAGGTAATCACTATAAATAGGGATTACCGACCAGGTACGCATCAAGAATCACTAGTCCATTCTTTACCATTCAGTCTCACTGTGCACACACATCACTCCAAGGCGAATAGCCACCCCCGTGTAGCACAGTGATCAATCGGCGACCGTTGCTATCTCCTCTATAGATATCAGCAGGCGCTACACCAGATCCGATATCAATCATACCTAGCCCATTGAGACTAGACATCTGTGTTCTATTACAGAACACAGGTGCTGTCTTAATGTTAAGGTGAGCTCCAAGATCACGCTTAATTTTAAGCTTGTCAGATTTCTTGCAAAAGCTCCTTGTTTTGTTGTTAATACATTAATCTTGAATGGTTAAGTAGTTATCTAATGTTTAATATTTTCTGCCCAAGTTTGTTTCTATATTCATCTTCTTGTTAAGGAATGATGCACAATCTGCCAATTAATGGTCGTGGCTTCAGAAAATATTATGCATTTTGATACTGATGAAGAGTTAAAAAGGGTCCTACTTTGAAACATGTGACTTGCAGGGACTAACCGAAAAATTCAAGGAGAAGGATACCAATTACTCTGGTTCTGCCATTCCTTTTCGCCTAGAAAGCGTTGGGTTTGCCTTTATGATTGCTAGTTCCTGGCTTTTTTCGTTTATCGCAGTTACTGTAACATTTTTTTTCCTGACATTCATGAACAGGAAAAAAAAACTCTTCATCTACACCTTCCTCTGGTGAGGCCTCCACCACTCAAAGTCACAAAGTGCCGTGACCACCACCGTCTCTATCCTCAACCACCATCGTTCCAAGTCTCGCTGGAGCTACCTCCGTCCTCTCTACCCCGATGGCTTCGATCCTGACGATTTTTCTCAAATCACCCTCCACCTTAGGAATAGACCCCATCTCGCATTCCAGTTTTTCCGCTTTAGCATATTCGTCTGCAAACACAACCTCGCGTCTTATTCTACAATCATCCACATTCTTGCTCGTGGCCATCTCAAGTCGCATGCACAGGACGTCATACGGATGGATATTCGAGCATTGTTGAGGAGGACGATGACGATACTTCTTAGGACCGTCTTAAAAATACGACTTGTGACACCCGTTATTTTAGGTCTCAAATATCTGATCTTTTAGATATTATATTTTAAAAAAGTGATTTTTAAGTTTGTTGAGAAATCGGTCTTAAAAGTAACATAGTTCTTAAAACCGACTGTTCTGAGACTAAATCCAGAACCGATCTGAAAAAATGATTTTTACCCTAAAAGCTTTTTTTTTTTTTTGTAATAGTGTGGATGTTCATAGTCTCTTAGGATTCCATTTTATAATTAGTGCCTATTACCCCCCCCATAGTTTAATGTGGTTTAATGTGGTTTAATGTTGTAGATTAATTCTTATGTTTGTGACATTGTAACTCTTGGGAGGATTGAAGACCTTTATACACAGGGGCTTAACACAAATGATTGGATGTAATGGAAATGCTATATGAATTAAAGTCCTCCTCCATTGTTCATCTCTACAATTCCCTATTGTCCTTCTTCATCCCCTCATCTCATCTCTTTATTTTTATTATTTTTAGGGTTAAGGTGCAGATTTGCCAACCAACTATTATCCGAAGAGCGTCTAACACAAATAACAATTGAGGAGACCAAAATTGTCAATCAACAATTAAAAAGTGAAAAAAAAACACCAAATAACTATTAAAAAAAAACTACCACAATTAAGTTAAAATATGAGGCACTGGCGTAGGACGGTGACAGAAACGTTGGAGAAAAGAGCAATTAAGCCTTCTTGTTGGATAAGGCAAACACCAACAGAGATGAGACCCATGGGAGTAGGCGTTATGGCAGTGGCGGTTGCTGCTTGTGGCATCAGAGGGATGGAACCAAGGTGCAAGGTGTGAGCTAATTGAAAACTGTGGACTGCTGGATGAGTTCAAGAGGGTGAGTGGAATACCCAGCAACAATGGAAGCTTTGGAGACGCCGACGTCGCCGACACTGTGACAGTCAATGGAAGACGGAGACACCAAGACAGTGACGGCGTAATAGTTCGTTGGCGAATCTACATCAAATTGTGTGTGTGTGTGTGTTTTTTTTTTCACTTTTTAATTGTTGATTGGCAATTTTGGTCACCTCAATTGTTATTTGTGCCAGACGCTCCTCGGGTAATAGTTGGTTGGCAAATCTGCATCTTAACCCTTATTTTTATAACACGTTATAACCATGAGTTTCCTTGAAGGCCTATGAGCTAGGGTTGTATAAAATACCTGGAAACCTCGACTTGGTCCTATCCCTACCCGATCCAGCCCAAAAAAGAGAGGGAAAATCCGAACAATTTCAGGTAAGACTGGGTTCCAGGCAAGGGTATACGACCATGTAGCCCGGTCATACCCGACATATATTATATATATTTATAAATATATATTATAGCCTTTAGTTAAACAAAAAAAAAATCTTACTTAAGCTTAAAACGACATCATTCACAGACAATATATATTCTCAATTTCTCACTTTTTAGCCTAATTCTATTTGTCCTCCTGAGTCCATATTCGACAGTTTGCCTCTGCTAGGGTTTCTAGAAATCTGGCCATAGTGTCAGACTCTCCGTCGTCAAGCTTCAATCGGCGCAATCAACTACATCGGCGCCAAGATCGTCAGTGCTCATGTATCAACTCGCAAGATCGTCAGCTGAAGATCATGTCTTGAAGCCTGAAGTTTGTTTGTCCTCAAGATCGGCGCAACCAGCTGCATAGGCACCAAGATCATCTTGTCTTGAAATCTTTGGTGTCCATTAGTTGCTGCTACTGATATGCTCTGTTTTTTCTCTGTCGTTTTGTCACTGATATCTCAACATAGTTCTGTCATATATTTTTTTCATCTGAAATCTTTTGTCGTTTTGTCACAACAAAGTTCATTCTCTTATCTCACTCTCTTTGATGCACTATTTTTTTCATTGAACTGATATGCTCTATGTTTGCAAGAATGTATCGTTGAGCAAAAAAAAAAAAAGAATGTAGCGTTCATTCTCCATAAAAAAATGCAAAATGGACTGGGCCATCTAGACCACTAACCCGATCCAGTCTAACCCAGTTCGACCAACCCAGGAACCATCGGGTTTTTGTCCGGGTAGGACCTGGTTTATGGCTGGCAAGTCCAACCCGAACAACATGCCGGACTAGACCTCAGGCTAATGACTTGCCCAGTTCGGTATGGTTCATGTACAGTCGTACTATGAGCTAGGGAACCAGTGATGAATAGGGAGAGCTCAGCCCATCTAGGATGTCCAGATGGAATTTGGACGGTCCATATTTAATTTTTTTAACTTGTGATTTTTAAATTAAAAAAAAAAATCATTTTTTTGAAAAAAATGTTTGTTACAAGTTTATTTTTATTTAGATTCTCTACCTATTAAAATAATTTTTTAACAAAAAAAAAAAAATCTGAACAGCCTAGATGGGCCAAGGTCTCCTTACTCATCTAAAAGCAAGTTTTCTTCTATTTCGACTACTCCTTATGGTATACAATAATATTTTATATTAGCTTTCTTTTACTCAATTATCCCTTTTACCCAATTACCATGCATGTGCAATTTTGATTTTCTGCGCGCGCAAATATATATATATATATATATATATATATATATATATATATATATATATATATATATATATATATATATATATATATATATATATTATGTTGTCCTTTCATGTTATTTTTATGTTGTTCTTTTATACATTTTTTTTTATTTCTTCATTTTGTTATTCTGTTGTTTATGATTTATATTTATTATGTTGTTTATCTCATGTAATGCTATTTTATATTGTTTGTTCTATACATATTCCACCTTTCTATTTTTATGTTATTTCATTCTGTTATCCTTAGTTTACATTATCTATTTTTATCTTTCTTGTTACTATTTTTTTAATTTCTTTTTACGTTACCTTCTCTTTTGTCTATTATCATATTCACGTTACTATAACTGATTATATATATATATATATATAAGCACACACATAAAATTTATGTTACTTGTTTATATCTAACTGTGTTATTTATATTATATGGTTTTATATCTATCACAACATTATTTATGATTATATAATATGATTTATATATGGGTTTAGTTATGAGGATTTATTTAATTTATTCTGTTTCAGTATGGTTTTAATTTTATTTAAATGATACGCCACCATAACACTTATGATTATGTGATTAGAAGTCATATCACTTTTATCATAGTTCTTATATTCTTATATAAAAGAACACTATTGGTTTCATGGCATGATGATAATAAAATTTTTGGCACTTTAATAATCTCTATATATATATATATATGTGTGTGTGTTTGTGTGCGCAAAAATACAACTACAGGATGATTGACGCATATCATTTGGAACTAAATATAAATCTACCATCTTTCATCTCCTCTCCAGTTATTTTTCTCTTTTGGACCTGTAGGACCTTCCTCGCCATAGAGCTCCAAAGGTAGCTTTTTAAATATGCTTTCCAATGGATTCCGAAGCCTGAGAGGAAGAGTATTGAGTATCCTATCAAGCTCAGTTTTTGAACCATAGACAATTTTAGGGCCCCACTCTCCCATAAACTGCAACCATTGTGGCTCAGAAATAACGCCATCTCCAAGGTATTCAGCCGCAACGAGCTCGTAGTGAGTACTTGAATCCACAAACAAATTACTATGAGCAGCATCATTCCTGATACCAATCCCTAGCCTTGAAGATCCCTGGATGTAGGTCCCAGGATGAGGGTAGGAAGCATGTCCAGCTTTTGATGAGTAAACAGTAGCTTTGTTGCCATCAATATACTCCAAGCCATGGGCATCCACCCATTCACCACCACTGTGCTGTGAGTAGTATATACTCCAGAGCTCTCCATTGAAATTGCATATACGGAGCGTAAAATGCTCCCAGTCACCCACATGCTGTCCAATCTTGCTTAAAGCCATATCCATGATTCCAAATTTTAGAGTGACTGGTCCATTAAAGGGGCAAAAGACCCATATTGCAATGTCTGTGAAAGTTCCACCAAGAGCAGGCTTTACATGAACATATAGCTTTGCGCTCTGTAAGTTCCCATGTTTTACAAAATCCCTTCGTTCATCACTTGGTAAGTCTATCCAAAACTGACCATCACTTGTTCCACCACCTGGCAGGTTTGAGCCAGTTGCATCAATGCTCTCTCCAGGAGAATAACCCTTTCTGCATAATAGTGCTCCATTGTTGAAAAACCAATCAACAGAAGATGGCAGATAAACTTCCTTGGGATGAAAGAAAATAGTAGGTCCATAATGCTTAACAAGTGCATGAATTTGGTCGAGATTAGGCATTGATGTTTGCACATGATTTAAGTTCTTCAAGCACGCAACAGGGATCTCATCTCCCTTGCTACAGTAACTACTGCAGAAAAAAGTCCCTACAGACACTCCTTTCCCCGACATTCCCCGGTCAATTGGTCTAATACTCCAGACTTGAAAGGGAAATTCAGGAAATTTATAACCAGCATCTAGTATTAAGCAGTAAGGTTCACATTTATCAGTAAGGTCGGATTGAACACACTTCATATCATCCAACTCGGGTTTGTCAGGTTTATTAGAAACTAAGTAGCCAAGAGCCTTGTAACCTTCAGGAGGCTGGGGAAGCCAAAAGTAACCACATCCAATCAGCTCCTCCTCACTCCCTGCGTCTGGACTCCACACTAAAGTATAATCAAGGGGATTTTGAAGAGCAGGTAACTTATCATGATTTGAAATATCAGCTGTTTCAGGTGAGTATGTTTTCACTTCTCTAGCTACAAGTACAAAACCATGTAAGGGCTTGTTGATAAGTTGACAATAATGACCAAGGACATGGAACCCATCAGGTACTCCGACAGGCTTATAGAATGCAACACCTGTTCTCTTGTCCAGTGTGACCTTGCTGTTCCAAACAAGCCCAAACCTAGTGATCTTGAAAACTTCTAATTCTCCAAGATTTACAATACCAGAACCAAAACCTTGCCCTACGAAGGCAGATACATAATAGATTAATCAACAACATAAGATAAGTTTTTTAACCAAATTGAAAAAGAAAAGAGTTATCTTCATATTAAAAAATGTTCCTCAACAGCATTGGCACTCATGTATTGTGGTATCATTCATGTTGCAACTTTTCATCCCAAGATACTTCTCAGATATCAAGGCAATACTGCAGTTTCAACCTAACATATAGTACTTTACACAGACAAATTCTTTGACCAATCTTCACTGAAAATCATAATACCACAAATATAATTTTTCAAATATAACACATACATTATATGATAGACAGGAAAAGCAAGTTTTATCAACCATATAACAGGCAATCTAGCTCAAACTCTTCAAAAGGCAAAGGTGGACAAATAAATCTGGAAAGAAATAAGAAAATTTAAATATAATATGAATAATGATTACACCTATTTTCATGCCTGTGGACATGCAAGACACATTAGAAACTGGCATTGCTCCAATACACTGACCATTGCAAAAACCAAGAATCTAAAGAACCATATCCAGGAGAAAAAGATATACAAATTACAATTGACCAAAGCTTTGAAGTTTGAACTGAACAGCTGTCTAAAGAAAGGGAACAAAATAGCCCCTCATAGGCTTAAAAAGAAAGAAAAAAAGAAGAAGAAAAAACTCATACTCAGTTGTCCCCATAAAAACTAATACAATAAAGAAACCAAGGATCTACTAACAAGTTGTTGATTGAGATGATAAGGTGGTCACGAGGAGAATACAAGTTCGAATCCCAGGAAGCACACTTATTGGGAGAGTTGAGAACCCTTTGCCCTTTAAGCTTGGAGGGGGAAACCCTTGATCTAATAAAAAAAAGAAACCAAGGATCTAAAGAGCCATATCCAGATAAATGAATTTACAAATTACAAAATCTTACATGAGTGCAGTGATTGTTGGATTGGCACATCACTCTCCTAATTCAAGCCATACTCCAAAAGTAACATAGATGTAACCTCTGAAGGAATCAAAGAGGTCATTTACCTTTCAGTGCAATGCTTTTAAACATCATACTACCAATGCATAATTTGCTTATTGTATCCTTTAAGCTCAAGGCTACTACAACTGAGAGCCAAAATAAAGATTGAGGAGTGGAAGACTAGATAAAGAAGAATAAACTATAGGAGCCTTTCCAGTTATCATTTAGACACCTTAAGAACCACATCTAACAAGCCCAGAAAGAAATCGATGAACAACCTCAAGGACCTAAATAACACTAACAGTATTCAAATGCAAATATCATCAGCAACAGAACATGGAAAATTAAAATCTCCTCCAACATACATGAATTCCCTCATAATATATATGTCAAGGAACTAATAATCTCAAAAGTCACATACCATACTTTCACCTCAAGACTCAGATAACAAAGTTGAATCTAACATTAAAACAATTAAAGCAAACTTTTTACCCCATTCCTAAACAGATGCCCAAGTTACAACATCCTTCTCTCTATTGTGAATATAAAAAACCTCCTTCAAAATCAAAAGATGATCAAAATACTCCCAACAATAATATGATTTCTTTTATTTAAAATATAATTTATTAGGATATCTATTTCTTAAGCATTGTTTTCTGTCATTTATTTTTCTGCTGTGTGTGTGTGTGTGTGTATCAAATACTTATAATGCAATAAGTATGTAATGAGTCCCACATCGGGGAGCCAAACTCTTTGAGTGAGGTTTATAAGTCCATTGGGTTCTCCCTCCTCATAGGCTAGCTTTTGGGGATTGGGCTCTCCCTTTGGCCTTGTGTTCATCACATTGGTGCTTTCATTGAGAGTTGAACTCACCGCCATGGTCGACGGAGTTAGGGAAGCGGAACTGGAACAACTTGAGGTGAATATGAAGAAGGTGAATGAATACGTTGAAGAAGATACCAAGGGTCGGTTTGATCGAATGGAAGGATTGATGGAAGCTATTCTCCAATTGCTCGACAAGCTAGATCAAAAGATGGACCCGTTAGGCACAGGGTCTAAGTCAGGTGCGATTCCGGCGGTACACAATCGTCAATCGGGATTAGGTGATGAACCCCCATCGTCTCAGAGTCCAAGTTCGAGGGATCACCCACCACCACCAACGCGCGATTCCGAGCAGCGCGCAGTGATAGCATCCACTGGTGACGCCCAGTTCACCATTGCCGTCTGTAGCCTCTATCCTGCTTTGCCTAAGAACGAATCTGATTTTGCTCCATCAGAGTTTGACAAGGAGTTAGCCGTTCTTGAGTGTCCCATCTTTAACCTCCTAGATTTTGATCTCTGTGAGTATGAGATGCCCACTGATTGCCCTAGTTTGAACTCAACGGAAACAGTACCGATGGCTTTTCTCGGGTCCGATAGTGGCTCTATTGCAGATTCTTCCTCAACCCCTGCAATCGAGGATGACTATAGTGAGAGCACTGACTTGATCATTGAGCCCCAGAACACTGTCCCTGTTCCAAAGTCAAATGCATTCACTGATCTCTTCCATCCCTTACCTTTAATTACGGTGAGTGAGCGATGTATTCTTAATGATCTGACTATCCCTGATAGTGTGCTCTTGGCTGGTCGCAATTTCAACTACTATCATAGGGATAATCTTTTCAAACATTGTCGTTTACAAGCATCTCAGTTTTCTTGGTTTATTGAATCTGGAGAATTCTCATGCCATGGAATTAAGTTGAGTAACTTCCCTAATCAGTGGCCAAGATTCTTTGCGAAATTGATTATTCCTTTAATATTTGACCTTGGACATAGCTCTACCATCGTTTGTCATGTTTATTTGCCTATTAGGTTGGTAGACACTGGGCAAGTTAAAGGAGATTCTTGCTTGAATATGGTTGCTGAGGTACATCAATTACCTCTTATACTAGCATGTTGTGGCATTGGTCCTGAATTTTCTAATATCGTCCTTGATCCTAGAGATGTTAGAGCCAATGAGTGTTTGAGATATGTTGATGCTGGTGCCAAGAACTTGATGGCATCTCTAATTTGTTCGAGCATGCTTAACTCGTTTAATTTGTTCTCAAGTGCACATGATCTATTGCAAGTTTTAGATAGCTTACATTTTATCTTCATCTATGATCCTGGTCCTCACATCTCCAGACACTCTTTTTTACCAGCTAGCCATATAGTCGCAGGAAATATGCAAGTCTGGTGTTTAATAGATTGCTCCAGAGATTCTTCTGCTGATTGCTCCAGAGATTCTTCTGCTATCCCTAAATATTTCCTATCACTAATTATTGTGATAGTTGACCCGGAGCAAGTTAAGAGTGACTATTACTTGTATCTTCTTGCTGAGATTTATCGTATATTGCCTGTACAAGCTGTCTACTGCATTGGTACTGTCTTTTCTCATTTAACCTTTGGTCCTGAAGATGGTACAAATTGTGGATGTTTGAGATTGGTTGAAGGGATGTCTCATTTGCTAGATTTCCATCATTGATGATGTCTTTTATTTACGTGTTCGATCCAGGAGTTGCTAAGTTTGTTTGGGGTTTATATTGTGTTAATGAACTCCTTTACTTTTCGGC
Organism: Acacia pycnantha; assembly: GCA_025563575.1. Classification (NCBI taxonomy): domain Eukaryota; kingdom Viridiplantae; phylum Streptophyta; class Magnoliopsida; order Fabales; family Fabaceae; genus Acacia; species Acacia pycnantha. Next base: position 464,851 of record JAMWYP010000309.1, on the reverse strand, counting down.
CGTAGCTACCACTCTTAGGATTGACATACTGCCACGTTTTTATGACTTTATGGCGACAAATTGGTGTTTGATTTTCATTGATAAACTTATGTGGCATACCCTATCTTTAAAGGTCCAAGATTGTGTGCGGTTTTATTGCACTTATAGCACATCTTTGAAGGTTGCACTCATAGTTATTCTTCCTGGAGGGGTTGCTTCGGGGTTGGAACTTGGCCTCTTAGTTCCAGCTCACCATTTCAGGATAAGAAAACTTGATAGGAGTGGTACACCAATTGACACTGGACAGGTTTTAAAGTGGCGAGATATGGCTGAGGAGAAACCAGAAGAGGAGCCTGCAATTACACACAGGGTATTATGGGATGTTGATCTTGATGACCAACAGTTAGGAAGGATCATTATGGGACCATGTGACCAAGCTGTACCAAAGACAGTAGAGAATTTCAGAGTTTTGTGCACAGGGGAGAAAGGCAAGAGTTCCAATGGCTTGAAACTTCATTATAAAGGACCACCATTTCATCACATAGTATCTGGTTTCATGATTTAGGGTAGAGACATTGTTCCTCAAAATGAAAGAGGATATGAATCCATTTATGGTGACGCCTTGCCTGAGGAGAATACCAAGACACAATATCCACATGCCTTATTTCATCATTTTTCTCTCAAGGCCTCTAAAAGCTTGGATCAAAATTTGCAACGGGATGTTGGCTGCTTAGGACTCGCACAACAGTTTAATGCCATTACCAAGATTTTGTTACAGTTTGGCTTTGTGAGTGGCTATTTTTTTTTTTTTTGGCCAATGAAAAGCTTGGATGTCTTCCAGCCTCAGCAATGTTTTCTTGTTGTTGGCATGACCAAGCAATACAAAGTGGTAATGGATGTTAGTATGAATATGGGATATCTGTATATTGGTATTGCACCTATTCATGTAGTTATGAATATGAATCTTCTGGTGCATCTTAGACTTGCAGAAGGTGATTTTCCCTCATATATCTCATCTTATCGTTATTGGAGCGGCTGCATCTTCGTTCGTTGGAATGGTCTTGACCCACCAAGATGCATAACTTGGGCTGCTTTACAAGTTAATTTCTCAAACTTGGACCTTGAGGGCAAGGTCCATTTTAATGGGGGAGGCAATGTCATGTTCATGAAGTATTGGGCCACAATAAAGCCCAAATAGCAACCCAAAACCAGAGCAATAGTGAAGTCTTTTAAGGAAGTGCTGAAAGACGAAGAAATTAGGAAATGATTTGGGATTTCTCTTCTCTCTACCTTGGACTCTCCTCTTCCTCTGGTTCCCATCTCCATCTTTGATTCTCTCTCTGTTATTCTTCTCTCATTCCCTTGATATTTCTATTCTCTAAATTCTGCATTACTTTTCGTGTGTATCTGCAATATTTCCCTGTAATCGTTTGAGTACTTCCTTCTGAATCAAATAGAAGTTTACATTCTCATTATCTTTCATTTAAGACCATCACATTGGTGCTTTCATTGAGAGACGATGTTCCGGAGAGGGCTACCCACGGAGGGTTCTGACCGGCCGAAGGCCGAGTGAAGTGTAGTGGAGTGGAGCCGCTGAGGACGTCGGCTCTTGAGGGGGTGACTATATAATGAGTCCCACATCGGGGAGCCAAACTCTTTGAGTGAGGTTTATAAGTCCATTGGGTTCTCCCTCCTCATAGGCTAGCTTTTGGGGATTGGGCTCTCCCTTTGGGCTTGTGTTCATCACAAAGTAATAATAAATATAAGGATATTATGGTTAAAATAAGTGTAGTTGTAACTTATCTATTATCACAGAAAGACGAATGTCACACGTTTCTCTGTTTCAAGGATGGAAGTGCAATTTATAATTCAGATGTCTCAGAGGATAATAAATGGGAAGCAATTTATCAAGAGTTAGTAATAGCAACAGTGGCAAGATGAGTGACACTAAGTGTTAACATTACTGTCCTCTTTCCTCACAAACATAGAACCAGAGATCTTCGGAGCCCTCATACGAACCAATGTGAGAGACAAGCCCCGCAACGTAGGATGGAACCCATAAAAAATAATAATATAAGAAGCAAATTTCAAAACATACAAGGAAAAAAAAAAAAAATTACAGCATTTGCATCGTATACTGTAAAGGCATAGATTAATTAACAGAAAATAGAACAAAAATAAGTGATAAGTAAATTGTAAGTAAATGCTATCACCTTGAGGCCATTCTGGAATCGGAGCCGGAAGAGAAAATAATTCAGGCTCGGAGGGAGAGGAACAAGTGATTCTATTCCACGAAAAGCACTTGTACCAAAGCATCTCCACCGAATCCAGTAATCAATTCCGCAGAAAATGGTGCTGAGGCTTGATTGTTCAAGCCTCAAAACCGATCACTAGTCACCGACCTCCCATCAGGACAGCATTCGTATGAAATTAAACAGTGATTTTGGCGGAACCGTGTTCTATGAAGATTTTTTGCCTTTGGACCAATCGATTCATTGAAAAGTAAGATGATTTTAGCTTTCACACTCCCTTGTGAATTACATATTCTGCGATCGATTCCAATGTGGTGGGGGAAGGGATCGGTTTTGGTGCGTGTCAGTTTGATTAATCTGAAAGCATTTTTTCTGTTGCCAAAGGCAAAGTTGGTGAGGTTCCCTTGGTCGGATCGGAAGACGAAGCGGTCGGATTGACCCATTTCTGGTATTCATTTTTACGATCCGACCCGACTTGGACGGAATCCATTTACGCAGACGCTGAGACGCATTAGGAGCTCATTTCGGTGAGAAAATGAAAAATAAGGACCACTAGAGAATGACAATTACTATTTAGAACCTCGAGTTATTAAAATTTCAATAAAAGAAATCATGGCCCTTAATTGTAATTAACGAAGCTTGCCATCCTGTTGCCGGAGTCCACCTGTCGGCGGTCTAAATTACTCGCTACCACTTGTCATTCTTTTCCTTCAATTTACATGCCAAAAAAAGGTGTCTTTTTTTTTTTCCCCAATTACTTCCACGTAATCTATTTTTGCTTGAGCACATCCTTTACTTTGGCGAGTTGCCTTGGGAGTTACTTGTGGAAGCAGAGGGGGATTCATCAGATTTATAAAAAGTGAGAGGGAGAATACTGAAGGAAGAAGAAGGATGAGCAGAATCTATGAGAGGATAACAAAATTACAAGTCTTGTGCCACACACACATAAAAAGTAAGGTTAGCGGACCTGGGAAAAATATTTAAGATGGCCAAATGTATAATAAAAACATTTTAACAAGTCTAATATATAAGGGATACATCTTGTCATGATATTTATAAAAGTTAAGTGTGTGTTTTTCTTTTCTCTTTGTTTGACAAAAGGGAAACATGTCACATTTTTCTTTGACAACATTATATTCTTAGACAAAACGTGAGAAATAAGCTCAAGTTTGACAGCAAGTCATTCTCCAAAAATTGGTAATCTAATAAAATATGTTTGGCTCTGATATTATCAAATGAATAAGATAAGACAATAACAAATGGTACTCCTCTTGTCTTGTCATATGTAAAAATATTTTAAAGTATTTATATTCATATCTTTTTAAAATAATTTGTCTAATTTATAGATCGATATATAATTTAAGATGCACAATATATTATATGATTAAGTAATTTAATAAACATGTCTTATTTCTCCTAAAACAAAAGGCAACCGAGACATATATTTAAGATTGGAGGTGGTATATTCATGGGTCCGGTTTCTCTCACCTCCCTTTTTCTGCCCATCCCTCATTGTCCTCCATCTTGACCGTCCAAATCTTGATTCAAGGGTCCAAAATTGTTTTTGAAAAAACCGCGCGCGGTTTTTTGTAAATCCCTCTAGATCGTTGGATCAAAAAATGGACGGTTCAGATTGGGACAATGAGGGATAATGAGAGGGAAAATTATGAGAGAATCCTCTTCCGTATATTCATTGCAATCCTCACGGATAGGCAATACATCTATGTATAGCTTTCTATAACTAGTTAGTGTAGTTATGCCACGTATGCACAAGGAGGAATTAGATTTATTGAATTCATGTGAACTTATGTGCTTTACTGAATATATTTTGTCTTGGCTTGCACTTAAACATGCACCCGCAACTCAATGAGACTCCATCCGAGTGAACAAGATCGACTACATATTTGGCTTTCATACCATTTTAGAAAGTTAAAAAAAAAAAAATAGTAATAAGACAGGATAATAATAATAAAAAATTGTATATTAATTGCAATTCTTGTGTTTATATATAGCTCTTTAGAATGAGGGGAATGGATTGCCTTAGAAGCTTTGATCTTAGTATCCCTCGGAATCTTTTAATCAGAGTGTCCAATTGATCTCAACGGATTAGAAAAAGACACATTATGTCGCTGTTAAAATTGCATCTCTCCATCCACTTTGTTATAATTTGAACCGTCCGTTGAATTTACCAAATCCCAGAGTCTTCTCTCTTTGGTCTACAGGAATTTTCACGAGCGTTCATTTTTACTTTTCAATTCAACTTTTGGTCTTTGTTCTTCCTCTGGTGTCCAAAAAACCAACAGCTTTCTTCCTCCGATCTTCTCACAATCTCAAGTTCCTCCTCTTTTTTCTAAGTCTCTTTCTTCATCAAACCTCTTCCCTTACTTCTTCTTCAGCTCGTCTATGGAGAGATCTGGCTGGGCGTTGAAGGTTTTTTTTTTTAAAAAAAAAAAAAAATTTATAAATTAACCTTGCTAGCCCTCTTAACTCAACGTTTTTCTCGTGTTAAGATCAAAGCTTCTGAGGCAATCCACTCCCTTAGAATGAGTGTAGTTATGTCACGTATACAAAAGGAATTGAAGAATCTAGATGTACTGAATTTATGAGAGTTTTGGGTGAAGGTATTTTGTTTTGTTTACTCGTGCTTTAACTCTTGGGAAGCATTGATGGAGGTGAATTAAGTCTTACATGAATGTGTCCATTGATTTATTTCTTCATTTCCTCTTTATTGAATGTGTTCACCATTTGATCGAGTTTCAATAGTTGAGATTTTATACTATTTAATGTTATAATAATATTTTTATATAGATATAAATCTCAACCATTGAAACTTGATTCAATGATGGAGACATTCCTCTCCTAATCAAACATATGTTAATGTGCATATTTTTAGTTTGTGGGCGTTAATGATCGTTTTCAACTTTTACTTATATAAGTGAAAATACTTTTTAAAATAATATATGTATGTACATTCATATATACATATATATAATGAAAACTCTTAACTTTAACTAACTACCCTTGTTAGGAAAAGAGAATAACTAACTAACTAACTACGTTATCCATCCATGAGTGATGAACGATATAACTTATTTCTTAGATCCTATTTTTAGAGAACTTCATACAACTACTTAATATATCATCCTCACCCTATGTGCATGTTTAATGACACTATTCATTGTCTAATTGAGGTCATTTTCTACTAATGCTTTAGTTGAAGTCACATTTAATTAAATTAGTAAAGGGATAAACAATAATACGGAGTGTGAATAATTTGTCAAAGATTTATGTTTCGGTTTCAAGAAACTGCATCAGACATCAACAATGTAAGGCAAAATTGGGAAAAAGTCCTCCCTTAAAAATGAATGATTTTATAGAAATTTTAATACACACAAAATACTAACACTCTAAAGATTTGGTAGGAAGAGAGTATCAATACTCTGATTGATTTAGATCCTTCCCACCAATAAACTTTAATGGGGATTTTTACCCAAAATGATAATTGGTCTACACCTGCATGTATTCATTCTCAAGATGACCCAGCAACGTCTAAGTGACGTAAAATAGGCATTGTGGCCGGCCGGGCCCCATTGAGAAAATCCAAGCGTCTGGCTTTTTCTTTTCCAGCTCCTCTGCTGCCTACTAAGAGGAGGAGATCAAAAAATGAAAATTACAAAAATGGAGCTCATTGATTCATAATATTTGCTGCGTCCGAAACCAAGTCTCTTCCAAATTTACACAGACCAGTTATCAAAAGTGAACATGTTGCTAAGTCAAGACTCAACTCATTTCTAAAAACATCACAAGGTAATGAAGATCATAATATTAATGCTTTAAGCAGCCTGCTAGCTCTGCCAAAAATGAAGAATAAAATACACACACCCATCGCTTGCTCTCTATTGTCTCATAAAGATCCAGCACTTGAGATAAATGCCCTGCCTTGCCTAAAGCATGCATGGAAGTAGTGTAAGTGCTCTAGTTTATAACTTATAACACCAGGTCCAGGTCCAGGGGACTGCCCTTTTTCCTTCATATTTTATAGAAATTCTCAATCAAACTGATATAACATATCCTCTATTGCTTTATGTAGAGGGTTACATGAAGCAGACCCCAATCCCAATACACCATGGCTCTGTCATCCCCAATACCTCGAGGATGGGATTAGGCAGATCCACGAAGCAATTATATGGTCAGCCCCTTCATTACCTCACAAATATTCTCCTAAAGCAGTGGGAACAGCTGAGAATTGGCAGTGAGGATGAATATAAGCCCTTAGGCAATATCATTCATCCTTGCAAAGCAGAAGCCAGCATCTGGCTCATTGCAGAAGTCCATCAAAAGATCTTATCTCATCTTCATATTGCTAAACTCTGAAAGGAGGACCTGATGCACTATGCTTTTGTTGATTCCATTTTTCCAACATTAGAAGGTTAATCATGCAGCTGTTTTGTTTACCGCCTATCAATGATTTGGCAAAATATTTCAATGATGTAATTTTCCTTCCATGGTCCCCTCAGTTCTGGGTGACTAGGTGATTATTTAGCTGAAATTGGCCAAGCAGGAAGTTGAATTGTAGTATCAGATATCAAAGCTCCTCTTTCTAAACCTTTTTCTTGGTAAAATCTTCTTTGCAACTCTATTACCAATAGTCTCCACAAGAACAAAATCCATGCTTGAAAATATGATACCTGTTATTATCTCTGACAGCGATTTCCCTTTTGTACAATTTTGATACTAGTTTTGCGAACAAGTGACAATCAGAGCACATCCTGAGATTCTTAACTACCCTTATAGGCATACCTTGGCCAGTGGTGATCAATCCGAAAGCCATGGCTAGTTTCTCACTGTGCCTACTAAGCAATTGCTCTTTCTCCCTTAAATCGACATCTAGCAACACATTGGTTATATCTGGAACATACCCTGCCTCACCTAGCTTGCAGTTTATTTCCTTCAGCATTAAGTCAATGCTTAATTTTTCTGGGTGCGATTGATCATCAGATATGAACTCATGAATCATACCATTAACCTCTATTGAACTTAATCCAGGCACTTTCTGAACCCCTTTTTCCTTCAATTGCAGCCTAACTTTTGCAACGTCATCCCATTTCCCTGCAAAAGCATATATGTTTGACAGTAACACATGAATCCCAGGCTTTTCGGGGGCCAATTCAGTAATCTTACCAGCTGCATATTGTGCCAATTCAACATTTTCGTGTATCCTGCATGCAGCAAGAAGAGAACCCCAGATCACATCATTAGGTTCCATTGGCATACCTTGGATGAGATCAAGAGCTTCTCTGAGAAACCCAGCTCGCCCGAGTAAATCAACCATGCAACCATAGTGAACAATCTGAGGACAGATTCCATGAGTTTCCTTCATTGACTTAAAAATTTGCCTTCCTTTCAGCACAGAGCCACCATGGCTACATGCTGTTAGTAGAACCACAAAAACAACCTCATCTGGCTTCACCCCTTGTTCGAGCATTTCATTGAAAATCTCAATAGCCCCTTCAGCATTCCCCTCCATGGCCATTGCTCCAATGGCAGCAGTCCAAGCAGACACATCTTGTTTATCCATTTTACTGAAAACGTGTAAAGCACTTTTGGAATCACCACACCTTGAAAACATATCTACCAAAGCTGTACCTAGCTGCAAGTCAATATGAATGCTATTTTTCTCAATGTGAGCGTAGACCCACTTGGCAAGATCAAAAGTTCCTAAAGACCCACAGGCAGATGCTATACCCACCATTGACACCCTATCTGGTTTCATCCCATTGTTCTGCATCTCCCAGAATAGCTCAATTGCTTCCTCAAACATGCCCTCCTGAACCAGGGCACCAATCATGGTGTTCCAAGTTACAAGATCCCTCACTGGCATCTCATCGAAGGTTCTCCAAGCTAGTTCCAGATCACCATCTCTAATAGAACCTGCGATTAGGGTGTTCCATGATACCACTGTCTTGTTTGGCATGGGCCCAAAAACTCTGCAAGCTGCTTCTCTTTTGCCACATTTCATATACATGTCAATAATTGCATTGCTTATGCTGTCCCAACATTCAAGGCCATGTCTCAAGACATAAGCATGGGATGATTTTCCAGCAGACAAATCACCTAACTGTGCACTGGCTGCAATTGCTGATAACAATGTCACCCTATCTGGTCTCAGTCCTAGTCGCAGCATGTCGCGGATTACTACTTGCGCTTCTCTGGCCATCCCATGGCGAATATAATTTGAAATTACAGTGTTGTAGCGAACCAAATTTTTATCAGCACATTCATCAAAAAGTTTCTCTGCAGCACCTATATCTCCACATTTCATGTACATATCAACAAGTGCATTTACCATGTGGGTATTAAGCTTCACCCCCAACTCATCAATATAGGCACATACTCTATTACCTAACCCTAAATCCTTTAACTTTGCACATGCAGAAATAACACATGCCATGGTCACCGAATTGGGCTCAACACCAGCCTCAACCATCTCAAAGAACAGAGAAACTGCCCCTTTTGCTAAGCCCCTCCCAGCATAACCATTGATCAAGCTAGTCCATGACACCACATTTCTCTCGGTCATTTTATCAAACACCTTTCGTCCCAAGCCAATCTCCCCACATTCCGAGTACAGATGTATCAAAGAGTTCCTGACAAACAAATCTTTTTCTAATCCCATCTTGATAACTACCCCATGAATTTGAATCCCCTCAGAAATCGCCATAGCTTTTGAGCATGCACTGAGTAAAAATGGGAACGTGTACTTATCAGGCTCAACGTCTGAGGCTACAATTTCATTGTACAGAAAGATTGCTTCATCACAGAACCCAATGAAAGCATACCCTCTTAACAAACAATTGTACATGAACAACGAAGCGGTGGTACCTTCATCCTCATTGAAGAATTCAATAGCACTTCGAGCATAGGACAAGCTCTCATAAGTACCCATTTCAACACAAGCGGAAATTAGCTTGTTAATGTAAGAAGCTTTGTGACAGAGACCTCTCTTCATCATGTCACAGTGCAGTTGTGGAAGTTCCTTCATGGTTTTGCAATTTTCAAGTAGCAAAATATGTGGGTTTTTAGCCATGGCTTTGAATTCCTTATGGATTATGGGAGTTGCAGAAGTTGGGCAAGCCGAAACCATAGGAAATGCATGAAGGGTTGCAGCCATGGCCGAATTAGGTGCTGCAGCGATTCCAGATGATTTGTCTCAAGCTCTAAGATTTTCTTGATGCTATTTCGTTCGACCAACCTGGGTATACTCCAAAAAATAATACAACCAGGGTTTCAGTGCAATTGGATTTATGTCCTGCAAATATCCTCTCCAGTGTATCTCTTGGGCATAAAAACAGGCCACTCAACAACAAGTGGGATTGATTCCTTCGTCTTCTCTATCAATGCTTGCACCTGAGTCAAATAATGAGCAGAGAAACATAAAGAGTTCAAGACATAATGAAGTAATTTTTTTTAAAAAAAAAACAGAGAGAGAAAAATAAAAGCTTATGGGTACGAGATGATTTACAGAAAGACAAGAACAATAATTATTTATAGAAACATTTGCCAGAGTTATATGCATGGTAATTAAACCCGGACCGGATCGGGCGGTTCGGACCGGAAACCGGCGAACCGGCCTCGGAACCGGTCCGGTCCAGTGTAGAAACCGGGGTTAGTCTTTTTTTTTCCCCCAAAAACGTCGATTTTTTTTTTTTACTTGTGAAGAAGATTACAGGGAGAGATGGAGAGAAATAGAAGAAACAGATCTTAGATCCAGCGAAAACAGAGCTGGTGTAAACAGATCCGGTGAAACTGCAAGAGGATAATGACGTCTGAGGAGCGAGGAAACGATATGAAGATTGCGCGTGAACTCACATACATCAACGATATCTTGAAAGGGTGCGTGGGGGGCGTTGGGCACGGCGGAGAAGAGCACCGGAAGTGAGGGAAAGTAGTGATGGGGATGAAGAAAGAGAGAAGGAAACAAAGAAAAGAGGAAGAGAGCAGGAGAAAATGGCGATGTATATGAAGAAAGAGAGAAGGAAATAGAAAAAAGAGGAAGAAAGAAAGAAGGAGTGAAAGCTATAATGTCGTGTAGTCTCATTCATTTAGAAGCCATCGTACTGTCAAGTCAATTTTTAAATGAAGTCTGTACTGTATTTACTTGGATATCCTTCATCTCCATGCCTATAGGCAATGAGTCTATGACTATAGAGTAGGAGCATCATCACTTTGGAATGCTCATTGGAAACGACATCTAAGCAAAAAAAAAAAAGAATTGGAAACGGCAAAATGGTAGGAAAAAAAATCTAAAATCAAAATGTAAAATTTAAAATAAATTAAGTTAATATTAATGTGGAGAATTATTTTTTTATACTTCATATTAATAATAATGAAATTTCCATTTCTCACCGGTTTGGTACCGGTTTGACTCCGGTCTGACCCACTAACCCTTAACCCAGTATCTCGACCGGTTCAATGACCGATCCGATTTTAATAACCTTGGTTATATGCCATCAGGAAAATGAGAGACTCATGGGAAAAGAGAAACGTGTGTGGCAGTTTATAAGTGAAGACCATACTACAAGTCTACAATTCACAGCAAAAAAAAAAAACATACATATATATATATATATATATATATATATATATAGGGTTTTATACTTCTTATGTGACAGGTGAACAAAAGTTCTCCTGCCACATGAAACGATACCGTTTTACACTAAACCCTCTTTTATTCTATTTCTTGCTTTCGGATTTTTTTGGCTTCGAAGAGTGAAAAAGTTGAAAAAGAACGCACCAACCACTCCTTGTAGCCCTAAGAGCAGTCCAAGTTCACGAGCTTGACGGCGACGGTCTGAGCCTTAAGACCCAGCCGGAGCTTATTGTCGATGAACCCCTTATGAACCGGTCCGAACCCGCCTTATCCAAGAAAGTTACCGGAAGAGAAACCTTGAGTGATCAGTTTCATCCCCGTCAACGTAAACACATACAGATTGGATCCGGCAAGCGATACCGACAGATCCTTCGATAGCGTCGCACTGATCGGATTGCTCAAATCCGACACCGACACCCAGGGGTACGAACTCTGCTTCGTCGCCACCACCTTAGCCATGCACGCCAAAACCGCCGCCTGACCCTCCGCCTTGAAACAACCCCCAAATATCGCCGACAAACCCATACTAGAATATAATCTTGATCACCTCGTCGATCTTACTCTATAATCTCGTATGAATAATATGAGAATATTATGTGGGTTTGAAGTTTTCTTCTTCTTTGGCTTTGTTTTGTTGCGAGTGTTTGATCCTATATGCTCAAAGCCTGGTGCTGTGTGTGTGTGTGTGTGTATAGGAAGGAGGAATAACAGTGTTGTTTGGGAAAGAAGCTATATTGATGTGAGAAATTGTTTAATCAATGAAAGGTTAAAATAAAACGAGGGAAGAGTATTCTAAATTTCTAATCCACGGGTGGAAAAAAAGATTTTAAGACCGGACAAAACAGGTATATTAGGATCGGACCAGCGATCAGTCTTGTTCCAGGCGGTATTAAAAGTCTACCTTTAAGACCGGACTTTTAAACGGTCTTAAAGAGTTTCTTTCAGACCGGACATTTTAAACCTTCGGTCTTAAAAGTCGTACTAAATAAATCTGAAATATTTTTGGTTCGGTCCTAAAACTCAAACTTTAAGATCGGACATAAACTCGACCGCTCTTAAAAGATCCAAATATTAAGACCGGACAAATATCAATCCGGTCCAAAAGATAGCATTCTCTAAGACCAGAGGACTAATTACCCGGTCTTAAAAGACTGACTTTCAAGACCGGATTTTTTAAATGGACCGGTCTTAAAAGATCAACTTTTAAGACCGGCTTAATACCTTTAAGAGCGGTCATAGAAATACATCCGGTCTTAATATTTGAACATTTAAGACTGTTTTTTTTATTTGCGGTCTAAATTTTCCCAAATTTTTCCCTGTTCTGTTCTTCCTGATCATATATATACACAAATCCACCATCCAAAACAACACATAAAAGTTGATATACTTTAAGCTACAAGCTATGAACATGAATAAATTGAATTTGGAAAAAGAATACAAATATTATCCACCATGAGTTATGTGGCCTCTTAAGTCTACAACAACTAAAGTAATTTATACAATAAGCTAAGATATAACTAATTACAATCACAATGAGTTACAAAACATGCGGGACGTAAATCAACATATATGTAGTCCAATATAATATATTATTCACCATGCCTTCATCCGATTCCCACCCAACAACGTAACATGCATCCTCTTTTATAACATGCCCCTTTGAATCGGATCCTGCCACAAAAACAAAACAAGAATAAATTCATATAGTCAATGATGACATTGTTTAATTAAGAACATAGAAGGAATATAATATAGTTAAAACCTTAAAGTTTTCTAAGAATTCTGCATATGAATATTACCTTATGATGAATTGACTCTTTTATAAAGTGATATCCTCCCATATCCCTTCTTGATGATCATTTCTTATGCCGGGTTCATTATCCGCTTCATCTTCTTCGTTCATGTCCGGTAGACCCGTTGTAAAAGGAGTACTCTCAGGAAGACCATAATTTGAATGACTTTCCTCATCAATATCAATGACCCTCTTTCCTTGGAGAGCTACAGACCACATTTTATTTTCTTGATCGGTGATATAGAACACTTGTTTTGCATGATCTGCCATAATAAAAGTTCATCTCCAAAACTTCTACTATTGACATCAACTAAAGTGAATCACAGTGAATCTAAGAACCAAAATAAATGCAAGACGAGGAAATAAATGCATGGGATGAAGGTCTTGTGGACTCACCTGAAGCATATAAATTCAAATGCGATTGCTGAGTCTTACTTCTCCGGCAACGAACGGTGATATTGCAGACAAGACAACAAGAGTAACCTAAAAACACCGTTGGTCACTTGGGTAGGTCTAAAGTGCAAATATAATCTTCAAAAACAATATTCATTAACAACAGAGAATACCCATAAGAACATTACATCGATTTCGTTAAACCAATGAAAACCAAGAACGATAAGTGGAAAATAATAAAGTTATATAACCGAAACACCTCTTACAAACTTCGTCTATAGACGTTTAGCTAAGGAACCAGATAGTGATTGTCGAGAGAGGAACGCGAAGAAGCGACGAAGCAACACACAAACACTGGAGTCGGAACTTGAGTATTGACTTTCTGCGCGACAAGAGATATTCAGAGAGGGAAATTTTAATTTTCCGCGCGACAAAGATACCTTATTTAGCTTTTTGGATTTTATTAATACCGGTTATCTATTAATTGTCCTAGGTCCTAAAGATACAAATAACATTTTAAGACCGGAGTTTTAAAAGTATCCGGTCCTAACCTTTTATTAGTCATTTAAGTTTTAAGACCGGAGGTTTATCAAACGTCCGGTCCTAAAATACAAAATACTCTTTAGTACCGTTACTTATAAAATGTCCGGTCTTAATGGCCTTGGTGATTGCATTAGAAGGAATCAATAATATAAAGGATATTTTTGGACAAAAATAAAGGAAAATTGGAGAATAAGCTTCTTTCATTAATTACTGGAGAACAGCCAAAAAATTCATACGGAGTTCTTAATGTCTTACATTACTTTCAGAATATGCATACACAAGAAAAAAAAAAACAAAAGAAAAAGAAGCTGAATATTATCATCCACAAGAATTTGACTGAACAACCTCGGCGATTTCGGCGTGAAGAGCATTAATTTCCCGTCGGAGATCAGCAACTTCTTGTCTTATTTGCTCCATCCGCAATATTAATGGATCATTACAGCAAAGCGGAGAGGGGTCAGAGGTAGGCGCGCTGGGGCCAACAGTTGGGTAGGGGAGCACGAACATCCGCATGTTGTGAAGGTCCGGTGGGAGCACGAACATCGGGGGTGCGACATGCGCAATCTCTTCATCATCGAAGAAATAACAATGGGTCCAACGACCCGAGAGTCTTCGAAACAATAGGACGCACTCGCCGGAGGAGGCGCACCGTATAACGTTCTAACCATGGCACGAGCTTGAGGTGTGTATGCACCCCTACGAGCGCTTGCTTGTATCTAACCATGGTTTGAGGCTTTGTGAGGTTGGGGCAGAGAGATAGGTAGTGAGGAGTTAACAAGGACAAAGAGGTAGTGTGTGGAGTTAATAAGGACAGAGAGCAGGAGAGATAAACATCGATGATGATTAAGTCAATTGGTATAAATGATGTTTCTACTTTAATAGCGTATTTGTTTAAATATCCGGTCCTAATAGTCAATTATTTTTAACAATTACTTTTAAGACCGACCTTTTATCTTGTATCCGGTCCTAAAACACTTTTAAGACCGTCTTTTTGTACTATATTTGGTCCTAAAACTCCTTTATTTTATATTTTCAAATTTATTTTTTTCAAGTAAGAATTTTTGGCTAAAAAATATTACTTTTAAGAACGGATCTTTTACAGTATCCGGTATTAAAAGTTCATTCTTTTCAAAATCCTCAGATTGCAGAGTCCCCTTCCCTATGTTGAAATGAATGATTGAGTCTCTTCGGCTTCCACATAAACTTCCCAACTAGGCGTCTCCTCGTATTCTGAGTAACTATGTGTCTCCTCGTTAATGTTTCCGGCATTTCACATTGTTCAGGATGGGTTCTCTATTTAAACCCGTTGTTACTTTACTTTCTTCACATTAATCTCCATCTCCTCCTACAACCTCCACCGTAATGGCTCCTCCACCACGACGAGGTCCTCGTGCTGGGCGAAAGCCTGAGGCACCTCCATATCCTCCTCCGTTGCCTCCGAACCCGAACTTCCAACAAATGCCGCAAAGACTGATAGCCGCGTCGCTCATATAGACCGACGCTTGGGCCAATCAAGTTTCAGTCTATCACGCCGTCAACAAAAAGCTGGACGCGGTACTCGACGCCAATGACGTTGAGTACCATACCTCTGATGACGACGTCTCCGACCCTTCCCTCCCCTCCGACAACGATGGGGAGGATTAGAAATTTTTATGTTTTTTTTGTACTACTGCTGCCTCACACGGCAGCAAAAAAAAAAAAATTTAATAAATAAAATAAAAAATTTTAGATCTCAATCGCTTTCCTTGTACTTCCTTTATCGTGATGTTCTTTTCTTTTTTCCGACAAAAAGGAAACAAACAAAACATTGTCGTCTTCGTGGTGATCAACATTAAAAATTTGCAGAATAAAATTAACAGTTACAACCATACAAAACAAAACAAAAACATTGTTTACCTTATTCGAACAAAAAAAACAGATTGACGATTCTTCTCAAGTTTGGACCATCGTTGTCGTCCTCTTTACTTACCCAGGTGTGAAAATTTTCAGTGTCCTTTTCGTTATCTTCTTACTTTTTCCGACAAAAAGAAAGGGACACCGATGATGATCTCCACATCCTGGTTAAGTAAAAACGAGGACAACGAAGCACAAAACTTGAGAAGAACACCAGAAACTTGGTTGTCTTGAACCCTAACGATTTGTCTGAAAACCGAGTCACGAACTCTATTTAAAGGAAGAATATTAGGACCGGACATATAACAAATATACGGTCCTAAATGTTAAGCCTTATTTTAAAAATTTGAAGTTAGGAGCGGACAAATAAAAAATATACGGTCCTAAAAGTCTACCCACACTTTTTAGAATTAGACGAATACTTTTAGGTCCGGTTATTTGTTAAATATACGGTCTTAAAATGGACGAAGACCTTTAGGACCGTTCTTTTAACAAATATACGGTCCTAAAAATTAAGCCTTATTTTAAAAATTTGAAGTTAGGAGCGGACAAATAAACAATATACGATCCTAAAAGTCTACCCATACTTTTTAGAATTAGACGAAGACTTTTAGGACCGGATATTTGTTAAATATACGGTCTCAAAATGGACGAAGACCTTTAGGACCGTTCTTTTAACAAATGTACGGTCCTAAAAGTCGCGAATACTTTTCAGAAACTCTTATGGCTCATTTACAACATCCGCCTGTATCTAAATTTCAAGCACTAATTAAATAGCTTTATCCACCAATCCATTCATTCAGAAACCCAAAATGGACACACACAAATTGTTCGAAAAAATAAACAAATTTATTATTGAATTGCATTGCGTTATATTTACAAAAGAATGAATTAGCTAGTCGAAAAAATAAACAAATGTATGTACAGAAGGCTATTGTTGTTACAACATATATTATTTACAAATGAATTAATTTAGGACATTAATTATTGTCCTGACTTTGATTTTCTAAGACCAGTTTATACAGATATTCACAAAACACATCGCGTATGTGCTCCACTTCATCATCATCAAATGGCTCTTCACAGGAAAACCTCTGTAACATCAAAAACAGAAACAAAAATAACATATTACGTGCATATTTCATATGTAACATTAAGCCATCAGTGACTGAATTCAACCATAACATTTTACCTTTGCAGGGAATTTAGTCTTTCCCTCCGTCACAATATCATATATGTGTTTCATGACGTAAGGGCCACATAAGTTCGATTCTGGAGGTTGCCGACGGGTCTAAAAAAGAACAAGAAATATATAAGAGCATATATAGCTTACTGACCAAGTTCACAAGACTGTTATGCTATGTCCAAATATGTACTAACCTTTGGTTGGTACCATTTAAGGTTGAGATCAACCCCACGCCTTTTTTTTACCGTTCTTTGGAAGGTCTTCATGCCACTATCATCAAAATCACAAATTTATCAGTAATGTTCACTGAAAATTCACAACAGGGATTTCAGACAAGACAATCAAAATGACATTCTTACTTGTTGATGATCTGCTTCAACGTAGGCGATGGATCCATGTGAATGGAGCATAAGAAGATAACATAATACGACTCCATGTTCATGACGACCAACTGATAGTGGTTGCTGAAATTTCAATACAGTAGTAAAGTACTCAGTGATATATATATATATGTAGCAGAATTAAGTGAATTGCAGACAAGAAATGTGATATATATATACCCGAGCCAGTTTGGAAACAAGTACACCTTTCTTGGCACTTCACACACCCTCTTTGATATGTACTCCATCAACTAAAAGCGGTTGAGGATGAGCGAGGCCTACTACTTCATTGACAGACCACGATTTATCTTTCAACCATTTGTTGGCTACCAAATCGGATGTTTTTTCCTTGGCCGTCAAGTTAGCAGTAGGGGATGGCACTTGAGGAGGGGGTGCAACTTGAGGAGGGGACGAAGCTTGATGAGGGGATGGAACTTGAGGAGGGGGTGGATCTTGAGGAGGGGATGAAGCTTGATGAGGGGATGGAGCTTGACGAGGGGATGGAGCTTGACGAGGGGATGGAGCTTGACGAGGAGTAGAGACATCTACAAGCTTCACTGGCCAAGAGATGAAGGTTCCGTTGACATCACTCACAAGCTTCAGCTCATCGGTTGGGAGAGGGACAGGTGCATCATCGATCACCTCTTCAACTGACACTATGACTTCATCATCATCCATTTGTTCGTGGTGTACAGTTGATTCCAAGTTGTGGACAGTCCCTTTAGCAACCAATTGTCTAAGACTATCACGATCCTCCACATATAGATGACAAGGTTGCTCGATCGTCCAACAATGCAGCTCCTCTAGTGCTCGCTACCGCATAGGTGCAGGTGAAGGTGTCAAGGGATCCACAATGGTCTCGGCCGAGAGCTCGGAGACACCGCATTTTCGATCCATCTCCTCCTTCATCTGTTTCAACCGAGCTTGAAACATTTCTCTCAATGTAGCTTCTCTCGCCGCCGATTCCTCATTTAATTTGGCAACCGTCGATCCATCTCCTCCCGGTAATCATACTTTGTCTCGTGGCGTTTGGATTTACCAAAGTATTGCTTTAGGCCTACCCGTCCTCCAATCCCCTTACACGCCCGAGTGATCTTCTTTTCTGGCCGCAACGGTCGAACATCATTCCTCCCGTCCGACGCAAAAGATCCTCTCTGCTATTTCTTTTTAAGATCTTCTGTAAGATACAGATAACGAGAAGCTTAGTAATGAAACATGTTTAATTAGTAAGTAAAACGTCACAATATGGATACTTACAATTGTTCAAAGAACTACACGAGTTTGTTCACTCGTGTAGGCGCCGCTTGGCTTTTGCCGAATATACAACCACAACTCCTCGCGGCTTATTGGAGATGGCGGCTGGTCAACTACCGCGAAGGATTGGATTCAGCTTCATCTTCCAATCTCTTCCGCTTGGCGCCATCAAATCTTTTACGCCTTTTCATATCCGTCACGAGAAGCCCTATATGGGCAATCATTCTTTCTCCCGATCTCTTGGTATTTTTCCCTTATTTTCTGTGAATCAGGATTGAAAACAACTATCAATTATGAATTCCGGACATGTCACTAACAGAAATTAGAGAACTTCTGCTTGATATGAACGTCAAACATTAGTCAAATTCACTTCATCAAGTTTAAACATTTTACTTAAGGAAGATGTAGCATTGTAGAAGAAATTGGGAGAACAAAAGGAAAGGGAGTTGCGAATTGCTGCCAACTCAATCAATTCATTCATTCATCATAATTGGTTCCTACACACATATTAGAATAACTAACTAACTACTTGCACCGAAACCATTACACAGTTAACATACTAACTAACTAACAACAACGTCTAACCATATTACAGTTTACATATCGACTTGCATGGAATTAGGACATGCTCCTCGATGCGGGACAAAGGCAGAAATGTATACTTCTATTCACACACCAAACCATTTAACTAACAGATTAGATGTACACAATAACATTCACATATCCGCACAGGTTAATAAGCAAACAAAAGTGCAAACAAAACTAAATATAAACTCACCAGAGCTTCAGGAGTGGTCTGCAGCTGAACAAATTGTTGCCAAGTTTGTTCATCAAGAAATTTGTACTTGTGCCAGGGTTTATGGTCAGGCTTCACCTCGGCAAAAATATACATGTTAGCAAGAAAGGTCTTAAACTTCCTGAACCTCTCAGCACAATAAGACAATGTTGAGTCTTTCAACTTCTCAGAGTCAAGGACGGTGCATGTAAGCCGGATAGTGTCCCAAATAGGATCCTTTATTGTGCTTTGGTCCACATTTTTCCACTCATCAATCAAGATGCTAACCTTGCTGCGTACTAAAGCGCCGACAAAACTAGTATATGTGGTTTTATTAGGACCGAGAGGTTGCAAATTTTCATCAAACTGAATCTGGAGCTTCGTCCCGGAATTCCGACTAAGGGAAACCTCCCTCATTCGTGTGCTGCTTAATACATTTATATTTTAATTTTTCCGTATTAATTTTGTGTAGAAAATATAAGTCTGGCTGTATGAGATTTCTCCAAAAGTAATTGATATTTCAATTTTTTTAATAACATTTTTTAAGACCGGTTGTTATTTTAACAGGTCTGGATAAGACCTATGAAAAAATGATCCAGTGTAAGAAGTTCTTTATATTTACAAATCTGCCACCGGTCATAGTTTTAGGAGCGGTCCTTCGTTAGTCCGGTCTTAATAAAGCAGTCTTAAAGCACTTTAGCGTATAAGAAGTTCTTTTTATTTACAAAACTGCCACCGGTCTCACCTTTAAGAGCGGGGCGTCGATGATCCACTCTAAATGAGGCGGTCTTAAATCCCTTTTTTGCACTAGTGATCCGATCTGCCGTGGCCACCATGGACAAGATACTTCTAAGCCAAGAACACCCGAAAGCAAGAAATAGAATAAAAGAGGGAGTAAAACGGTGTCGTTTCATGTGGCAGGAGAACTTTTCTTCACCTGTCACATAAGAAGTATAAAACCCATATATATATATATATATATATATATATATATATATATATATATATATATATATATATATATATTCTGTCCAAAATTTAATATACAGCTACTGCAATGTTCACATATGTAGCAAGAAGCATTTACTCAAGACTATTTAACAAATCACAAAATACAGCCAATGAAAATGTCAGTTTTTCCCCAACTTTATACTTACCAACAAAACTACATATACAGGACCAAGCATTGCATCCAAAAATTTAAATCCACAATTGAATCAATTCATGTCTCAGTAATAAAACAACACACCATGTTAATTGATATAGATTAGGGGGTTCAACACACTGTTTTAAGATTGATGATAGGCACCAAAGTCAGTGCTTGATTCTAGGTTTTAGTTGTGACTCCTTCATGAGATGTTAGTTATTCAACCAATAATCATGAGAAAAGAAGGGGAAAAAAGGAATCAAGTCGCTTTGCCTCCAGGAGAAAAAAAGATCTTATGTTGCTGTTTAGTGTGAGTTGATAAAAAGTGATTGGGATTTCAAGAAGGAAAGTGAACACCATAAAATGTTTTGTGATTTCCTCCCTTCAATGTTTTGTGACTTCTCATATCTGTCCAACTAGTGTTGTGCTACTAAAAAGAAATCTCTTCCCCAAACTTACTATTCCAACAAAGAGTAACAAACTACAATAAAGAAGGATTAGGAGAATCGATCAAGTTACAAAGGAGTGAGAAAACCTTTGAATGTTGCCTTTAATTGACGCCATTGCTGTCAACGGGTTTCTTCATTGTAGAAATCTCTGTCAGCTGTTGTGGATAGCTCCTCCACCCAATCCACTATTGGAGCTTTCAAGGCTAAGAATAGAAAAGAAATCATTTGGAAGACTCTGATGTTTGCTAGAAAGTTTAAGGAAGGCATTACTTTTTACTCTTAAAGTAGCATATGATTCACTAACCTATATCCTTTCTTTGCATATTTTTGGAAGAAAAATAGTTACATCCCTAACTTCTAATTTTTACAAAGTCAAAAAGCCTAATATCCTAATATTGTACTTTTGTCCTTATACATTAACTATTACAACTACTTTGTACTTCAACTATTTACACATCTACGTAAAGCTATCTTCTGCATATAAGGCATATAAGACAAACAACTTTGCTTTTTCTTTTTCTTTTTTCAATTTTCAATTTTCAATTTTCGTTTTTTTTTACTTTTGCAGTGTCGGCAAAACTTCCACCATACACGTTGCACTTTCATTTACACTTCTCTGCTTCAAATATTTAACCTGTCAACACTTTTTCGGTGTCGGCAAGCTTCTTTGTCTTCTTCCACTTTACTTCAAATCTTCAAAGGACACTGAGATCTGTCTCCGGATCTTCAATATCTTGCATAGCTTTTTCTCTTTCCTCACAATTCTTACACCTGTGATTAGAGTACTCTGCCAAAAGATTACATATCTTCTTCTTTGTTTTTTCTGAGTTTTCCATCCTGTTATTTCTCAATCTATCATACCATTGTACAAACAGTGGTTGATCATGCGAAGTCTTTCCAAATGCTGTGATTATTGAAGTCATTCCGCAATAATAAACCTATTGCTTCTCACTTTTAATAGCTCTGGTCATTTCTTGAAATATAATATGATAATTCTGAGCTCTAATATTAGACATTTTGTTCTGAAATTCCTAGTCTTCTTTAATATCTTCTTTTATTTCTGCTTCCGTCTCTATAGGCTTCTTTGTTGTTCCAAGTCGAATTAAACTGATCGGAGGATAAAACTTCTCTGGTGTGATTTCTGCAACTGTTGAATAAAATCTAATATATACGCTGTGTTGAGTTACAACTCCAACATATATTTTGACTGCTTCTTGCAAGGCTGCTGGCAATTCTTTGATTTCTTTGGGTTCAGGATTATTGGGTATATAAAAAGCATGTAACATTTCATATTGGTATAAGATCCTTATTAAATCTGGTGAAGTTCCTGGGTAGGCTACAACTTTATTAAAGGCAAAATGGGAGGCATATTTGACATGTGGATCAGAAATTTCCATGTTTCCAGTCTTGCTAACAAGGGTTTTGAAGAATAGGTATTTAGAATGAGTGTCAAAGGACTTACTTCTTGTGATTCTAGGGATCGAGGTTGAAGCTTCAACTATTTTTCCTTTTTCTTTTCTACGGGCTTCTTCTTGCATTTGGGTTTTTATAATTTCATTAAAAGGGGTTATAGTTTGAAGTGTTTGGGCAGTAGGCCCACTAACATTTTCTTGGGTAGATGACCCATTTCTAGTTTGAGTTTGGGTAGATGACCCAATTTGAGTGTATGACTCATTTAAAGGGCTTAATTCCAAGTCAGTTTGTATTGCTGAGTCAGCAGTACTTACATTTCTTTTTCCATTACCTTCCAACTTCTCTATTCTTCTGAACAGAGTTTCAACTTGTTGGTTTAGATGAGCAATACTGCTTAAAAGACTTTGTATAGATGAACTGCACTGACTGTTTAACAGACTAACATTCATTTTTAGAATGTTTAAATCTGCTAATGTTGTCTGGCATGCATTACAAGCCTGATTAGAATTCATTTATGAACTGGATCCTGCATTAGATTCCATCTGCTCATAAAATCTACAATAAGATTATTCTTTCCTGGCACATATTCAATAACATAATCATAATAAACCAAATCTCCTTGCCATTTGAATAACATTTTATTTGCCAATTTTTCTGTTTTTATTCCTTTATCAAGCCAAGATTTAACTTGTGTATTATCAGTCCTTATTATAAATTGCGAATTAACTATAAACAATTCAAATTTCTCAACTGCTTTAACTATTGCGAATAATTCTTTCCAATTTGAATGATATTTCCATTGAGCTTCCAAAAATTTTCCACTTGCATATCTAGTTATAATTTCTTCTCCTATTTCATTTTCATGATATAAAGATGCACCCCAATATTGATCAGATGCATCAGTATAAATTATCCATTTTACATCTTTTTGTAAGGGTATTGTTAATTTAGGTAAGTTTTGAAAAATTTTCTTCAATTTTTCAATTATTTTAATTGTTTCATTATCCCATTTCCATTTTGTTTTTTGTAATACCCTGAAAATCTCATTTATGATAAGTATCATATTGAGTAAATAATACCTATTGGAAATAGGTGAATATGGGATATCAAAGATCTTGTGAAGAATTTATCTTATTTTTGGGGTAGTTTCTCTTGAAAAAGAATAATTTGCAATTAGGTCCCTAAAACGTTTAGAAGTTTGCAAATAGGTCCCTAAAATATTTACGGGTTATAAAATACCCTGTGAAAATTATGAAGAGGCAAGAAAATATTTATTTGAAATAGGGAAGAATATTGTCCCTAATTTAGGTAATTTATTACATTATTACCTTGGAAAAATAAATGGGGAAAAGTTAAAAAGTATTATAATGACCAAAATGCCCCCGTAAGTGTTAATACAATGCATGTGAAATAAAATACTAATGTCAATGCAAAAGTTGGGAGGTAATGAGCTATTCTAATTAAGAAAATTAGCAACAAATATTAAGGAAGTAATTAAGTAATTATTGGCTAATTACTTAAGCATGAACAAAGGAAAATTCAGAGATGATTATGTAAAACCCTAAAATTAGTGGTAAAAAGCTAAAAATTAGCATAAATATATTTGCTAATTAATTGGAAAATATGAAGGAGAATATATGAGATTAGGTAATTTTAAGCCTAAATACAAGTATAGGCCAATAGGAAAATTTTGTAAAAAATTTTGTAAAAATAATTATTAAATTATATAATAATTAATTAAAAAATAAAATAAAAATATATAATAATGTGTGTGTGTGTGTGCCGACATGGTGTGATGAGTGGAGGATGAAAAATGTGATTAAAAATGGAAGAGTGTAATCTTGAAACTCTTAATTAAAATTAATTAAAGTAAAAAGTAAAAAGGATAAATAAACACCGATAGGAATTGGATCCTATCTAGAGAACCAGGAACAGGATTTCTGGAGTCAGAGTATATTATTACTAAGTGGATTTTTATCTCGGATTGGGCTGTTCCAGAAGTTAATTCCGAGATCGGTAAGAGATTCTAGTAATAAGACGAAATAGGGAAAATCTGATAAAAAGGCAGATAGTCATAAAATTAGAATTTGAACAAAATAAATTGTAACTCAACATCTGGGGATGAGTTTATGATTATCTGGACATATCTGGAATCAGTGAATTTTTGTCCAGAAAGTGACAATTTCAGAAGTGAATTCCGTAAACGGGCACGTTTTTCGAGAAACTTCCGCAGGACCGTTGGAACCCTGTATGGAATCAAAAAATTATTTAGCCTGGACATTTCTAATAAGTGAGAAAATGTCTTCAAAGCTGTAATTCTGGATTTTTGGGATTTTACGCGATTACGCGAATCGGACACCGATCGGAGAATTTCTGTCGGACCAGGGCATAAAGCAACCTGTGACATCATCCAGATGACATCACAGGGCTGCCACCTAAGGGCCCTATTTCGACCAAGATGATCCCAAGGCCAAGAAGTTGCCACTTCAAAAGTTTCAGATCTTACGGTCTAGAATCCGTCTGGTAAAGCATGAATAGTAACCTAAAATCCTCTATAAATACCCCTCCACCTTCATTTGAAATTTCACACCACCTCTCACTAGAGCAAGCCGAAACTAGAGAGAAGGAAGAGAGAAGGAGGAGTCCGGGGAATTCTGCAGCGAAGCTCTGAGTAAGTTCTTCGATACTTAGTCTTAAGCTTTCGTAGTTCTTTCGGTAGTTAGAGCAGAAATGCTAGTTTAGTCTTTAATCTTCCAAGTATGATTAGATATCATATGTTAGGGGTATTTTAGTCATTATTTTGAAAATCTTGGTGGGGTCGAAGTTCTGGCAAAATTTTGGAAGATTAGAGTTAAAATAGCGAAGCTCTGGCGAAATTCCGCCGATTAGGGGCATCAGGGGCAAAATGGTAATTTTTACCTAAAATGCCTGTTATGATGTAAATCATTAATTAATATGATTTATATTTCGAAAATTATGCTGGAGTAAGAGTTATGTTGAAAATTTGGAAGATTAGGGTCAAAGTAACGAAGTGGTGGCGAAATTCCGCCGATTAGGGGGTCAGGGGTAAAATGGTCATTTTGACTAAAAATGTCCGTCGTAATGATAGATCCTTAACAAGTACGTTGTTATGTTGATAGGATTTCCTTGATTACGTTTTGACCAACCGTCGTGCCGAAATACCGTAAACGTCAACGAAGGTACGTTCGCGTACTGTAACACTAATATGATGTTTAATGTATGCGTATATGTGCTATGTGTGTGGTATGCTTTCATGAAGTAGCTGATAGCTCTGTGATATGTTCATGTACTGTTGTTATGCTTGCGGGGTATTGGGATACGATTTCTAGGTGTGAAATGCTAGGTGTGAAACGATTGCTCGGTGTGAAACGGCTGCTAGGTGTGACACGATAGCTAGGTGTGACACATGTACTAGGGGTTATGTGGGGTCGGGAGGACCGAGGACTGAGGAGAGAGGGAAGCAGCAGGTTCAAGGATCCGGCTGAAGACTTTCCGTCATTGTCCTTTAATTTTGAAAACTCTCGGTCACTGTACCGCTTCTGTAATTAGCCAGTGGGCATTTTGAATATATATATCAGTTACACTCTTGTTCCGATGCTCTACTCTGATGAAAAAATTTTATACTGCTTTTGGAAAACGGGGATGTTACATTTTGGTATCAGAGCAGTTGTCCTGGCATAGATCTAACTATGTTATAAGCAAACCATTGGTGCCGAAGGCAAGGCTAGTCTATGTGGGTACGCCAATTATTCGCCGTGAACTCGGTGAGGCCCCCATGATAGACACTTACCTGGCCAATTGGTTTGAGTAACGGAGTTAGGCTCTACGCATTTTTAAGGAGCATGTTTTAAAAATGAGTACTGATATAGCCCTGAGTCAATGTACCACCCTGTTTCGGTATACCAGTTTACACCGGTATACCATCCTGAATCGGTGTACCACTTTATGTGGGTGCATCACTCTAACCCAGAGTTTATGGTGGATCTGGGCCACGCAGGTTGAAACTTCGAAACCAACAAGGATAAGTACATGTAGTATTTGACTCATGTAAAGGAACTTCTAATACGAACTTCCATAACCATTTTTGAGTAGACCAAATCAACGAAACCCTGAACGAGGGAAATATTTCGGGTGCCTGTTCGTAGTGTGAATACGAAGTGCGATAAGTCTATGTGCAGTGTAGATACTAGCGCGATAAAATCTGTGATATACTAATTAACGTTTTCCTTAATAGAGGAAAAAGAATGCGACATGGCTAATGTAAGAGGAGCCGGAGCTCCCAGAGGCCGAGGCAGAGGCCGAGGTAGGGGCCGAGGCGAAGGACGAGGTAGACAACCTCGGGTAAATCCGGTACCAAACCAACCGGAGCAGAATGAGATACAGGAGATGAGGAGAACTCTGCAAGAGCAGGGGGCTCTCATAGCTGAACTCCTTGGGGAAAGGCAGGAGAGACAGAGACAATTGCATGATCGACAAGCTGAGGGAGAACAACATTCTGAAGAAGAAGAAGAAAATAAGCAAAGTGACGAGCCCGATGAGGAATCTGAGGGATCAGAAAGGTCCCAGTCACCTCCACGACGAGGGAGAGCTGTGCAGACCACACAACATTGGGTCACACAGTTTTGTAAGCTCAAGCCACCTGCTTTTCATGGAAAGAACGAATTGGCTGAGGATTGGCTGATGAGCCTAGACAAAATCTTTGAAGTTATGGAATGCCCGGAGGACCGGAAAGCTCAGCTGGCGATTTATAAACTCGAAGGTGATGTGCACAGATGGTGGAAGAGTGAAGCCACGACGTTGCGGATCCGGTTTCGCCCTGTCACTTGGGAGATGTTCATAGAAAAGTTTAATGAACAGTATTTTCCTCCCTCAACATAAGTGATTAAGGAGGAAGAGTTCCTTCATATTCAACAAGGTTTCGAGGAAACCTTTGACGATTACTTTGCCCGGTTCACCAATCTGTCCCGATATTCATCGTGCACTGGGAGTAATGACAATCAAAGCCGGAAGGCAAACAAGTTGATCTCGCGGTGAAGTACGATATCCGAGCAAGGCTGGTATCCCAGCGTTTTCCAGAAATGGCTCAAGCAGTAGAGTCCTGCCGGATGACCGAGCGCAACCTGAAGGAGTTACGTATCTCACGGAATCACAATGGTAGCCGTGCCGATCGTAGCGAAAGCAACCGCGGAAACTCCTCACGAAAGAGAGAGGCACCCTGGAATGACAACCAGAGAGAAAGCAAGAGGCCATTCCAAACTGAGCAGCGAAACAACCCAAGGATGCCGGAGACCCGACCATGTCCAAGATGCGGGAACTACCATCCTGGTGTTGACTGTGATAGGAGGCAGATTTGCTACAGATGTCGGAAGCTAGGACGCAGACTGTCCTGAGAAACCTGCGGGGTTCAGGCCACAGAACCCAGGCCGAATGTACGTGCTGACCGATACAATGGACAGAGAACTTCCGGAGAGGATCCAAGGTACCATCTCTCATAAAAGAAAACTTTTCTAGGTGTTATATGAACTAGGTGTTAGCTATTTGATTGACTCATACGATACGAGAACCACCTCCGTGACGTATTCCATGTTTCTTAGTATATTCGACCGTGATCATGTCATTGAGTAGGAGGTATCTTATGTTGCCATGGTGTGTGGGCGCCATGGAAACATTTGAAGTATCTTATGTTGCCATGGTATAGCCATGGAGACGTTTTGGTATCTGTAGTGTTGACCGCGGTGTATGGGAGCCACGGGAAACACTATATATCAAAGTACGAGATGACAAGATCGTTGTGGTCAAACCAAAGCGAATTCTCGATCATCAAGAGGAGCGGCTGGCGGACAAAGTGAAGATCCGAAGTGTATGGTCCGGAGTCTAGTTAGTGAAAAGGCTAAATTTCGAGGACGAAATTTTATTTAACGGGGGGAGAAATGTAATACCCTGAAAATCTCATTTATGATAAGTATCATATTGAGTAAATAATACCTATTGGAAATAGGTGAATATGGGATCTCAAAGATCTTGTGAAGAATTTATCTTATTTTTGGGGTAGTTTCTCTTGAAAAAGAATAATTTGCAATTAGGTCCCTAAAACGTTTAGAAGTTTGCAAATAGGTCCCTAAAATATTTACGGTTTATAAAATACCCTGTGAAAATTATGAAGAGGCAAAAAAATATTTATTTGAAATAGGGAAGAATATTGTCCCTAATTTAGGTAATTTATTAAATTATTACCTTGGAAAAATAAAGGGGGAAAAGTTAAAAAGTATTATAATGACCAAAATGCCCCCGTAAGTGTTAATACAATGCATGGGACATAAAATACTAATGTCAATGCAAAAGTTGGGAGGTAATGAGCTATTCTAATTAAGAAAATTAGCAACAAATATTAAGGAAGTAATTAAGTAATTATTGGCTAATTACTTAAGCATGAACAAAGGAAAATTCAGAGATGATTATGTAAAACCCTAAAATTAGTGGTAAAAGGCTAAAAATTAGCATAAATATATTTGCTAATTAATTGGAAAATATGAAGGAGAATATATGAGATTAGGTAATTTTAAGCCTAAATACAAGTATAGGCCAATAGGAAAATTTTGTAAAAAATTATGTAAAAATAATTATTAAATTATATAATAATTAATTAAAAAAATAAAATAAAAATATATAATAATGTGTGTGTGTGTGTGTGTGTGTGTGCCGACATGGTGTGATGAGTGGAGGATGAAAAATGTGATTAAAAATGGAAGAGTGTAATCTTGAAACTCTTAATTAAAATTAATTAAAGTAAAAAGTAAAAAGGATAAATAAACACCGATAGGAATTGGATCCTATCTAGAGAACCAGGAACAGGATTTCTAAGGTCGAGTATATTATTACTAAGTGGATTTTTATCTCGGATTGGGCTGTTCAAGTTAATTAGAGATCGGTAAGAGATTCTAGTAATAAGACGAAATAGGGAAAATCGATAAAAGGCAGATAGTCATAAAATTAGAATTTGAACAAAATAAATTGTAACTCAACATCTGGGGATGAGTTTATGATTATCTGGACATATCTGGAATCAGTGAATTTTTGTCCAGAAAGTGACAATTTCAGAAGTGAATTCCGTAAACGGGCACGTTTTTCGAGAAACTTCCGCAGGACCGTTGGAACCCTGTATGGAATCAAAAAATTATTTAGCCTGGACATTTCTAATAAGTGAGAAAATGTCTTCAAAGCTGTAATTCTGGATTTTTGGGATTTTACGCGATTACGCGAATCGGACACCGATCGAAGAATTTCTGTCGGACCAGGGCATAAAGCAACCTGTGACATCATCCAGATGACATCACAGGGATGCCACCTAAGGGCCCTATGTCGACCAAGATGATCCCAAGGCCAAGAAGTTGCCACTTCAAAAGTTTCAGATCTTACGGTCTAGAATCCGTCTGGTAGAGCATGAATAGTAACCTAAAATCCTCTATAAATACCCCTCCACCTTCATTTGAAATTTCACACCACCTCTCACTAGAGCAAGCCGAAACTAGAGAGAAGGAAGAGAGAAGGATGAGTCCGGGGAATTCTGCAGCGAAGCTCTGAGTAAGTTCTTCGATACTTAGTCTTAAGCTTTCGTAGTTCTTTCGGTAGTTAGAGCAGAAATGCTAGTTTAGTCTTTAATCTTCCAAGTATGATTAGATATCATATGTTAGGGTTATTTTAGTCATTATTTCAAAAATCTTGGTGGGGTCGAAGTTCTGGCAAAATTTTGGAAGATTAGAGTTAAAATAGCGAAACTCTGGCGAAATTCCGCCGATTAGGAGCATCAGGGGAAAAATGGTAATTTTTACCTAAAATGCCTGTTATGATGTAAATCATTAATTAATATGATTTTTATTTCGAAAATTATGCTGGAGTAAGAGTTATGTTGAAATTTTGGAAGATTAGGGTCAAAGTAACGAAGTGCTGGCGAAATTCCGCCGATTAGGGGGTCAGGGGTAAAATGGTCATTTTGACTAAAAATGTCCGTCGTAATGATAGATCCTTAACAAGTACGTTGTTATGTTGATAGGATTTCCTTGATTACGTTTTGACCAACCGTCGTGCCGAAATACCGTAAAACGTCAACGAAGGTACGTTCGCGTACTGTAACACTAATATGATGTTTAATGTATGCGTATATGTGCTATGTGTGTGGTATGCTTTCATGAAGTAGCTGATAGCTCTGTGATATGTTCATGTACTGTTGTTATGCTTGCGGGGTATTGGGATACGATTGCTAGGTGTGAAACGATTGCTCGATGTGAAACGGCTGCTAGTTGTGACACGATAGCTAGGTGTGACACATGTACTAGGGGTTATGTGCTGTTGGGATATTCTTGTTTGCTGTATGATTATCTGTGATGCATATGTTGTGTATGTAAATATGAGGTTAACCGTTACCTGAGATCCGGTGCGGATCTCAGCTCTTAACATAGCGTTAGGGTCGGGAGGACCGAGGACCGAGGAGAGAGGGAAGCAGCAGGTTCAAGGATCCGGCTGAAGACTTTCCGTCATTTTCCTTTAATTTTGAAAACTCTCGGTCACTGTACCGCTTCTGTAATTAGCCAGTGGGCATTTTGAATATATATATCAGTTACACTCTTGTTCCGATGCTCTACTCTGATGAAAAAATTTTATACTGCTTTTGGAAAACGGGGATGTTACATTTTTTCTCCTGCTAACTTAGAAATTTTTGAAGTTAATTTTGCTAAATTTGGAACATAATTTCTTACTTGATTAATTAATCCTAAAAATGCTTGTAAATCTTTTTTATTTGTTATTCTACCAAATTCTAAGACTTTTTTTACTTATATGATTTTGTAATTCTATTCCATTTGTGGTTATTATCTGGCCTAAGAAAGGTATTTCTTGTTTTCTTAATATTGATTTTTTAGGTGATATATTCAATCCTTTTTCTTCTATTAAATCTACAAATTGATTTAGATGTTTTTCATGTTCTTCTGCATTATCTAAAAATATTAATATATCATCTTTATATATTACAGCAAAATCTCTTATAGGCAATAATAATTTGGATACAAATTCTTGAAATATACTGGGACTATTATGATATCCCATAGGTAATACATTACATTCATACAAACCTTCAGAAGTACTGAAAGCTGTATATTTTTTACTATCTTCTTCTAGTTTTACTTGAAAAAATCCTGATTTACAATCAAATTTCCTAAATATTTTCTTTCCTCTTATAAGATTAAATAATAATTCCATTTTAGGTATTGGGTATCTATTTCTAATAGCTATGCTATTTAATTTCTTATAATTTATAACCATTCTACTTTTTCCTCTTCTTTCTTCACTAAGTTTTTTAACAATCATTGCTGGTGATGAGTATTCAGATCTACTTTCTCTTTTTAGGTTATATTTTTTCATTTCATTTATATGCATTACAAATTCTTCTTTATCCTCAGAGCCAAGGATAAGGTTTACAATTTATTTCCTTACTATAATCTTTCAATTCTATTTTTGCCATCGGTTTAGATTTTTCCCAATGTATTAATGGATTTTCACTAAAATTTTCTAATATTCTTTGTTCTATAGATTTTTCTTCTCTTATTGTCAACGTTGCTAACATGTGTTCTATTTTTACTGGTTCATTATTTTGTAAGAATTGCACTTCTTCTTTATGTTTTTTCTTTTGAAATTTTCATCTTTCCTTTTATAAGGGCTTGTTATTCTTACTCCTATAGCTTGATGTTTACAAGGTGTTGCTAATACTAAAGCTTTTTCTATAAAAGTAAAAGGGTAATATTTTTCCAAAAAATCTAATCCTAAGATTATATCACATTGAGGTTCATTATATTGATTTAATTCTTGAATTTTTAATTTTTAATTTCCTATCTGTACCATTACATTTTTTGCTTCTAATTCTATCATATGTATTTCTCTTCCTGCTGATTCCATTCTAATAATTCTATTTTTCTTTTTCCACATTTCAGGTGGTAAAACATTATATTTTGCTACTGTTAAATTTGCTCTTGTATCTACTAAAGCATGATATTTTCTAGCTCTATATTTTTCATAATTAAATTTTATCAATATGTAATATAATGGTCTTTCACTCATACTCTTGATAATATTTTCAATTTCTTTTTAAGGTTGCTTTTACACATTTCTCTTTCATGAATTCTTATTCTAATTTGATCTATAACTGGGTGATGAAGTTCTGGGTACTTAATATATAAATCTGGGTATCCCATTCTTTTTATAAAACTTCTTCGTTCATTGTTTGATTTATTTATTTTCTTAATTATAAGTCTCATTAATGTTTTATCATTTTCTAAAACTTTAGCTATATGATTGTCACATCTATAATATGTTTGCCATACCATTATTTGATTTCCTGGTCTTCCAGCCATTCTTCTTGCTTGTATAATACTACTATTTTTTTCCATATCTTGTTTGATAAATAAATTACTTATTATACTCTTGATAATACTTCTAGTTTTTCTTTCAAGTGGTATTTTATAGTTTTACATGAATTCATTCTTCTTCTATTAAGATCAAAATAAGCTGGCCTATGAATAAAATTTTCAGTTGTTAATCTTGATTTATATAATTTAATTTTTGTTCTTAATTTATTTATTAATATTCTCATCAAAGTTATATCTGCATCTTGCACTATTGTAGTTTCATCAATTTCCAATGTTTGATCAAATCTTTTATATATTAATATCATTTTATTTCTATTTTCATCCCATTCAATACTTATGTCTTCATAATCATGATAACTTTGGTATTATAATTGTTTGATGATTTAAGTTTATCATTATTCTTGTATCTTGGATTCTATATGGTTTTACTAATTCTAAAAAGTCTTTTCCTAATATTATCTTATAATTAAATCCTAAATTTTATTTTACTAATAGGTTTAAATTGATTGTATCTCTATTATTAAATCTTAATACTACATTAGATTTTGTTTGATTTCCTTCTAATATCAAATTATCTTTTGTAAATCCATGTCTATTTCACTTTTTTCTAAATGTTCATCAATTTTTGCTATGACTTCTTTCCATGACATATCAGATTTTATTTCTAATTTTATATAGATTTCATTTTGAGGTCTAATTTCTCTTAAATTTGAACTTATTGGTCTTTCTTCTAATAAATTTCTTCTATTAAAATTATCCATAACTTCTTGTGATGTCTCTATTGTTCTAAGACTCAAACTTCTACTAGGTGACAGTCTATTATATATATTCCATATCAGATTTTTTTTTTATTGTTATTATTTCTTCTTCTTTTAAAATATTTAATTGGTTTAAATTTCCTTCTATTAGTATTATATTTTCTAAAAAACTTCTTTTTTGGATATTTCTTGAATTTATTTATTTTTCTTTTCTTTCTTTTCTTAGATAACCATTTGTGTTGATTACATCCCCATTTATGTGGTTTTTCCAATTCTGAGCAATTTACCATTAATTTATTCAATTTATAATATTTAATATTTCTCCATGCTTCTTTACATCTTTCTGATAAGTATTTTCTTAAATATTCTTCTCTTCTTCCCATTGTATCTATGATATTTACAAAATTTGGATCATCTGAACTTTCCATTGCTTGTGTATATTATTCTACTAAGTTTTCTGAGATTAATCTAGGTAATTTTCTATAAAACATATCTAAATAAAATTTTTGTTTTTCAGGTTCTACTATTTTTGCTTCATAATAATATTTTTTATATTCACAAATATATTGATTTATATGTGTAGGATCTAAACTACAAATTTCAATTTCATGTAAATATCTTATAGCTTTTAGAATTTGTGTATATTCTATATTTTCTACATTTGTTCCTACGAACTCATTTTTTAAAACATTTTGGTATTTTGCTAATGTTGCTGCATATAAAACTTCTCTTCTTTCATAAGCTGATTCTTCTAATCTTCTAACTTCCATTCTAAAATCTAGTGATCTTCCTTCCCACCAATGAAGTACATTTCCTAAAAAGCTTGCTTCTATAAATATACACGAGATTTCCTAACAAGTAGCAGCATCAGTATCATCTTCCCCGCTGATAAAAGGTAAGATCCGGAAACTTCCGATCCGAAGCAGGGAAATCTCAAAGGCATCAAACATGAGTGCTGATCAAATCGACTCCAACAAGCCATCATCAGAATCCAATCTCTCACAACCCAAAGATTCTCACACCTCCAATTACACTCCGTATCCAAAACTCTATCCCAAGGATGTTGCTCCACCTCAGGAAAATTGGACTTCTGTTTCCGTTTCCCAACAACCCATCAACGCTACTTCCACCCCCGAAGTACGCGCCCCGATTTCCGAAGATGCTGCAACAACGTTGCCCAAAGAATCAAATCCATGGGTATGAGCTTGAACAGTTTCGTCTTGATGAAGAAGATGAAGATTGCGATTGTAACATCCCGTTTTCCAAAAGCAGTATAAAATTTTTTCATCAGAGTAGAGCATTGGAGCAAGAGTGTAACTGATATATATATTCAAAATGCCCACTGGCTAATTACATAAGCGGTTCAATAACCGAGAGTTTTCAAAAGTAAAGGACAACATCAGAAAGTCTCCGGCCGCATCCCTAGGCTTGTTGCTTCCCTCTCTCCTCGGTCCTTGGTCCTCCCGACCCTGATGCTATGTTAAGAGCTGAGATCCGCACCGGATCTCAAGTAACGGTTAACCTCATGTATACATACACACATATGGGTTACAGAACAACATTAACACAACATATAAATCACACCCAACCAATGCACGTGTATCGCTCCCAAAGATGCGATATATCGCTCCCAAAGATTACGTATGTATCGCTCCCAGCATTACAAATGTATCGCTCCCAGCCTTACAGATATATCACTCCCAGCATGCATACAGTTATTTTCTAACATAATACGCATTCCAACAACACACCACATATACACATACCATACTCACATCATACCATACATACATATCATACAAGCATACCATATCCATCAGAGTTAGTATTACAGTACGCGAACGTACCTTCGTTGTCGTTATACGGTATTTCTGGCAGAATACGAAAAACAGTACGTTTGACAGCGGTACGACAGCAGTTTGTGATTACAAATATCCTATAAGGATAATATGACATTTTATTAACATATGACATCATAACAGGCATTTTAGGCATAAATGACCATTTTTCCCCTGATGCCCCTAATCGGCGGAATTTCGCTAGCACTTCGTTACTTTGACTCTAATCTTCCAAAATTTTGCCATAACTCCGACCCCATCATGATTTTTGAAATTAATGACTAAAATACCCCTAACATATGATATCTAATCATACTTGGAAGATTAAAGATCAAACTAACATTTCTACTCTAACTACCGAAAGAACTACGGAACTTAAGACTAAAGACCGAAGAACTTACTCAGAGCTTCGCTACAAATTTCCCCGTACTTCTTCCTCCTTCCTTGCTTCAAGAATTTCGAACTAGAGAGGAGTGGAATGGTGTGAAATTTCAAATGAGTTCAAGGCCTATTTATAGAGTTTTTCCATGAATTTCAACCCTTGGATCAACTTTATGAGATCAAATCCTAGCCCTCCATTTGGAAACTTTGCAAACAATTTTTCCCTCTCTCCTTCCTCTCTTGGCCGACCTGCACCCCCCTCCCCAAAGTCAAAAATCCAATCAAAAGATGCCACCTTGTGTAACATCCCAATTTTTATAATAGTGATTAAGTATTTTTAGGATGATTTGTTAAGTATTTAAGGTTTAAAGGAGATCTAGAGGTATAAAATAAAAATTTATTTTTCTAAAAATAAATAAATAAATAAAATAAATATATTATTTAATTATTATTATAATATATTATTAAATTATATTATATATATATAGAAAGGAGTAGGGACGGTAGAATAATTATATTATTATATTATATTATTATATTATATTATTATTATATTATTATATTATATAAGCTATATTACATATATGTATGGACGAATGAGAAACTCACGGGGAAGAAAAACATTAGAAACAAAACAAAACATGTGGGACCCACTGAAAAATAATTTGCAAACTTCCCGACGCCTTCACGTGAAGTTTTGAAAATTTAGCACGGGAAAATTACGTAGAATGACCCGAGAGGTGTAAATTACGCTTAAGGACCCATTTTCCTTTTCTATATAAACTCACGCACACACAACGCAGAACGCAGAAAGAAAAGAGAAAGGAAAGAGAGGAGAGAGAAAGAAAGGAAAGAGAGAGAGAAAGGAAGGAAAGAGAAGGAGAGTAAGGTGGTAATTATTTGGGGATACCGGTAGTTACTCTTTGGTGATTATTTGGGAGTTAGCAAGTAACAGGTAACTCTGGATATTTTTCCTTATACTTGTGAATTATGTATGATTATATTTTTATGCTTATACTATTTTTAGACTGATATATATGATACAATATTTTATGGGTTGTAAGGTTTTAAGATCCTGCTATGGAAATTTTAGATTGTATTTGTACATGGCACTAAATGCACGTATTATACATACCAATTTACTATTCACTATTCACTATTTACTGTTTACTATTTACTGCTTACCATTTACTATTTACCATTTACTATTTACTGTTTACTATTTACTGTTTACTAATTATTATTTACTATTTACTGTTTACTATTTACTATTTACTGTTTACGTATGGTAAATTACTATTCACGAATACATACAGTGATACTATTTATTGATCATGAATTTCAATGGTTTTATTTGATATTAATGGAAGCGTAATGTATTATTTTTGAATGAGTGCATTTATCATGGCGGTTGTATTTGTGTTGGGATGGAGTTTGGAGGAATCTAATATGTTATGATTTTATGCCACCACTCGGTGCACAGTGGATTGGTACTTTTCAGGGCCCCTTCTTCCATGTTTTTCCTCTGTAGGGATAACATTGGAGTTGTGGGACATGTGACACCTCCTTTATTCGATAAGGAGGAGCCATAGTCCATACTTAAGCTCTATACTTTTGGCCTAGGGTATATCTTAAGTTTTGGTGAGCTTGGAACAATTCAATCACATGAATATGTTTCGTTGGACTATGTGTTAGCCTATGGCTCCAAATCGGTATAAGGACGGAAGAGGATATAAGGGTGGTTGCATCCGCATGTTATATTATTGAATGGTTTAAGTTGATTAAATGATAAACGTTTTTGTAAAATCTTTTTATGAGAACTTTTGGAATATATATATAGTTATATACAAAAATAAATGTATTTCATTATCTCTTGTTTTTAGTCATATATGATTTGCTTGTGTACGGTAGAATATTCAGTGAGTTACTGAGATGTGGAAATCTCATCCCATATTAACATTTTTCAGGTGAATATCCTAGTAAGGAGCAAGGGAAGGCACCTATGGAGTGAGCTTTGAAGGCTCTTTGTACTCCTGTAGTTTATGTTATGTTATTTCTATTTGCCAAGACCCTAAGACTTAGCTTTGTATTAAACTCTGAAATATTTTGGAGACATATTTTGGGTTTTGTATTATGATTTCTATTTTAAACGGTTATATTTTTGAATGATTTGGTTAATGATTATCCTAGTGGGAGATATTTCAAATATTTTGGCCAAGTTTTCGGGTGATGGATTTGAGGTGTTACACCTTGCATTGCTTCCAGAAGGTTTTACCGATAAAGTCTCCGATCGGTGTCCGAATCGCGTAATCTTATAAAATCTTAGGAATTTGGAATCACAACTTTGAAGATCCTTTCCTACTCATTAGAAATGTCTGGGTTAACTAAGTTTTTTATCCCTTTTAAGTCTTCTCTTGTCCTGCTGAAGTTTTACGGAAAAACGCATCGGTTACGGAAGTAACTTCCAGAATCATCAACTTCGGGACAAAAATCCACTGATTCCAAATATGTCCAGATAATTATCAACTCATCCCTAGATGTTGAGTTATAATTTATTTTCTTCAAACTCCAATTCGTGACTATCTGTTTTTTTTCACAGATTACCCTATTTCGTCTTATTACCTAAGTATTCTACCGATCACGGAAATGACTTCTGAGACAGCCCATTCCGAGATAAAATTATACTTGTCCATAATATTCTCTGACCTTAGAAACCTTGCTCATGGTTTTCTAGATAGGATTTAATCTCTATCGGTGGTCAGTTATCCTATTTGCTTTTTCACAAAATATCTTCTACTTTTTCAAAACTTCTTCACTAAGTTTTCTTTTAATTTTTCATTTGTTTTTCCTTTATTTTCCCTTCTAAAATTTCGGTCAAAACTCTGGACCCTTTTTTATTTTAATTTTCGTTTTTAATTAATTAATAATTATTTAATATTATATAAAATAATTATTTAATAATTTTTTTACAAAATTTTCCTATTGGTCCATACTTGGATTTAGGCTTAAAATTACTCAATCTCATATATTTTTCTTCATATTTTCCAAATAATTAGTAAATATATTTTATGCTAATTTTAGCCATAAACCATTAATTATAGGGTTTTACATAATTATCTTTGGATTTTCTCTTAATCGTGCCTAGATAATTAGCCAATAATTATCTATTTAATCTCTCACTAATTGTTGATAATTTTATTAATTAGAATAACTTATTTTCTCACAAATTTTACACTTACATTGGTATTTTATGCTTTACATAAAATATCTATAATCACGGGGTCAATAATGATCCCGGAATAATTTTTAATTTTTCCCTCACTATTTTCCAAGGAAATAAATCCCAAAAATTGTCTAAATTAGAGACAACATACTCTCTAATTTTTAATAATTATTTTATTGCCCCTAAGGATTTATCACCATATTTTATGACTCTTAGTTCATTTAGGGCATTTTAGTACTTTAATTCCTCTAATCTCAACAGAAATTGCCCTATAAAATTATGATAAATCCGTTCCAATATTTGATACCTCATATTCACCTATTTTCAATAGGTATTATTTATTAAAATATAATATTCCAGATAAATAATTATCCGGGTATTACAGCGATTTTTCTAGAAAGCAGGAAGTGGAGAGGAAGGGTTGCTGACATGGACATCACTGTGGGACCCACCAACATACACATCACCATTTTTGGTCAAACCGTCCCACTTCACGGTCAACGTCATCCACTTTAACGGCAGATGTGACTTTTGCTCCACTTTTGTAACCACATAGTCACTTTTGCACCTAAAAAAAGTATTTGCTACTGGACGCTCCTCTGACAAAAGTATATATCTATTTTTGCACCTTAACCCTAAAAAATATTATTATGAAGCAAAAATAGTAGAACCTGAAAAACAAAAATTTTATTTAGATATGTTTTATAGAAAATTACCTAGATTAATCTCAGAAAACTTAGTAGAATAATATACACAAGCAATGGAAAGTTCAGATGATCCAAATTTTGTAAATATCATAGATACAATGGGAAGAAGAGAAGAATATTTAAGAAAATACTTATCAGAAAGATGTAAAGAAGCATGGAGAAATATTAAATATTATAAATTGAATAAATTAATGGTAAATTGCTCAGAATTGGAAAAACCACATAAATGGGGATGTAATCAACACAAATGGTTATCTAAGAAAAGAAAGAAAAGAAAAATAAATAAATTCAAGAAATATCCAAAAAAGAAGTTTTTTAGAAAATATAATACTAATAGAAGGAAATTTAAACCAAATAAATATTTTAAAAGAAGAAGAAATAATAACAATAATAAAAAACCTTATAAATGTAGATGTTATAATTGCGGAGACTTAGGACACATAGCAACAAATTGTGATAAACCAAAATCGAAGAGAAAAATGAACATCTTAGAAAAAGCAGAAGAATTAGAATTAGAACCCTTAGACATAGATTTAATAGAATTTGAAGAACCCATATAGAAAATGAATTAGAAATATACGAACTAACATATGAATATGAAACTGAAGAATCAGAAGAAGAATCAGAAAGTTCAGAAGATGAAGAAGATATAGAAAAAGAATATTTAGATCAAAATAAAAACTATATAAATATGATGAATGCACAAGAAATAGAAAAAAATGAAATTACAAATAATGAAGAATTTGAAGAATATGTAAATACTGAGGAAAGTTCAATAGAAAGAAGACTAACATTTAATAAAGAACAATATGATAAAATAAAAGAAAAAGATTTAGATATGACAATTAACAACATAAAAAATGAAAAATTTCTAGAAAAAGTAAGCAAAATATTAAAAAATAAGAAAAAAGAAAAATCACAATGTGTAATATTAGAAAAGAAATTTCCAATAGAATCAACTTTAACAGAAGGAGTATTGAGAATACCTTTAATAAGCAAAGCTTTAATAGAACATGAAATATCAAAAATACCTTTTAAAGATGAAATATCAGAAATATATATAGCAGGAGTGCAAGTTATGGTAAAAGCTTATTTTCAGAGTGGAATAGATTCGCCATTAGAATTATTAATAACAGATGGAAGAATAATTAGTAATGTGGAAGATAGTATTTTAGGAATGATAGCAGGAAATTTAATATATCAAAAATTAAAATTTACTTTAAATACCAATTTTGCAATTAGTAGAGCAGAAGAAAACATGGATAAATCAATCTTAGTATATCATAATTTACATAATGTAAGATTGCAACCAGGATCTAGGAGCATAAGTATAACAGCAATGATAGGACTAGTATTTTCAAATAAACATAAAATATATAATAAAAATAAAGATAAGATAACAATAGATAAATATTTTATGCCTGTAATAAGAGAAATTAAAACTAGCCCAAGAAGAATTACTATACCAGAAATGTTAAAATTAGAACTAGATAATCCTAGAGATTATTAGGTACAAACTCCCAGAAGAATTATTACCAATAATATATTAGGACAGAGATCTTTAAAAATAAATACATCAGAAAATCCAATATGGAATATATATAATAGACCGTCACCTAGTAGAAGTTTGAGTCTTAGAACAAGAGAGACATCACAAGAAGTTATGGATAATTTTAATAGAATAAATTTATTAGCAGAAAGACCAATAAGTTCAAATTTAAGAGAAATTAGACCTCAAAATGAAATCTATATAAAATTAGAAGTAAAATCTGATATGTCATGGAAAGAAGTTATAGCAAAAATTGATGATCATTTAGCAAAAAGTGAAATAGACATAGGATTTACAAAAGATAATTTGATATTAGAAGGAAATCAAACAAAATCTAATGTAGTATTAAGATTTAATAATAGAGATACAATCAATTTAAACCTATTAGTAAAAGAAAATTTAGGATTTAATTATAAGATAATATTAGGAAAATACTTTTTAGAATTAGTAAAACCATATAGAATCCAAGATACAAGAATAATGATAAACTTAAATCATCAAACAATTATAATACCAAAGTTATCATGATTATGAAGACATAAGTATTGAATGGGATGAAAATAGAAATAAAATGATATTAATATATAAAAGATTTGATCAAACATTGGAAATTGATGAAACTACAATAGTGCAAGATGCAGATATAACTTTGATGAGAATATTAATAAATAAATTAAGAACAAAAATTAAATTATATAAATCAAGATTAACAACTGAAAATTTTATTCCTAGGCCAGCTTATTTTGATCTTAATAGAAGAAGAATGAATTCATGTAAAACTATAAAATACCACTTGAAAGAAAAACTAGAAGTATTATCAAGAGTATAATAAGTAATTTATTTATCAAACAGGATATGGCAAAAAATAGTAGTATTATACAAGCAAGAAGAATGGCTGGAAGACCAGGAAATCAAATAATGGTATGGCAAACATATTATAGATGTGACAATCATATAACTAAAGTTTTAGAAAATGATAAAACATTAATGAGACTTATAATTAAGAAAATAAATAAATCAAATAATGAACGAAGAAGTTTTATAAAAAGAATGGGATATCCAGATTTATATATTAAGTACCCAGGACTTCATCACCCAGTTATAGATCAAATTAGAATAAGAATTAATGAAAGAGAAATATGTAAAAGCAACCTTAAAAAGAAATTGGAAATATTATCAAGAGTATGAGTGAAAGACCATTATATTACATATTGATAAAATTTAATTATGAAAAATATAGAGCTAGAAAATATCATGCTTTAGTAGATACATGAGCAAATTTAATAAGAGCAAAATATAATGTTTTACCACCCGAAATGTGGAAAAAGAAAAATAGAATTATTAGAATAGAATCAGCGGGAAGAGAAATACATATGATAGAATTAGAAGCAAAAATGTAATGGTACGAGATAGGAAATTAAAAATTAAAAATTCAAGAATTAAATCAATATAATGAACCTCAATGTGATATAATCTCAGGATTAGATTTTTGGAAAAATATTACCCTTTTACTTTTATAGAAAAAGCTTTAGTATTAGCAACACCTTGTAAACATCAAGCTATAGGAGTAAGAATAACAAGCCCTTATAAAAGGAAAGATGAAAATTTCAAAAGAAAAAACATAAAGAAGAAGTGCAATTCTTACAAAATAATGAACCAAGTAAAATAGAACACATGTTAGCAACGTTGACAATAAGAGAAGAAAAATCTATAGAACAAAGAATATTAGAAAATTTTAGTGAAAATCCATTAATACATTGGGAAAAATCTAAACCGATGGCAAAAATAGAATTGAAAGATTATAGTAAGGAAATAAATTGTAAACCTTATCCTTGGACAGCTGAGGATAAAGAAGAATTTGTAATGCATATAAATGAAATGAAAAAATATAATTTAATAAGAGAAAGTAGATCTGAATACTCATCACCAGCAATGATTGTTAAAAAACTTAGTGAAGAAAGTAGAGGAAAAAGTAGAATGGTTATAAATTACAAGAAATTAAATAGCATAGCTATTAGAAATAGATACCCAATACCTAAAATGAAATTATTATTTAATCTTATAAGAGGAAAGAAAATATTTAGCAAATTTGATTGTAAATCAGGATTTTTTCAAGTAAAATTGGAAGAAGATAGTAAAAAATACACAGCTTTCAGTACTTCTGAAGGTTTGTATGAATGGAATGTATTACCTATGGGATATCATAATAGTCCCAGTATATTTCAAGAATTTGTATCCACATTGTTATTGCCTATAAGAGATTTTGCTGTAATATATATAGATGATATATTAATATTTTCAGATAATGCAGAAGAACATGAAAAACATCTAAATCAATTCGCAGATTTAATAGAAGAAAAAGGATTGAATATATCACCTAAAAAATCAATATTAAGAAAACAAGAAATACCTTTCTTAGGACAGATAATAACTACAAATGGAATAGAATTACAAGATCACATAAGTAAAAAAGTCTTAGAATTTGGTAGAACAACAAATAAAAAAGATTTACAAGCATTTTTAGGATTAATTAATCAAGTAAGAAATTATGTTCCAAATTTGGCAAAATTAACTTCAAAAATTTCTAAGTTAGCAGGAGAAAATACAGAATGGAAATGAGATAATGAAACAATTAAAATAATTGAACAATTGAAGAAAATTTGTCAAAACTTACCTAAATTAACAATACCCTTACAAAAAGATGTAAAATGGATAATTTATACTGATGCATCTGATCAATATTGGGGTGCAGCTTTATATCATGAAAATGAAATAGGAGAAGAAATTATAACTAGATATGCAAGTGGAAAAGTTTTGGAAGCTCAATGGAAATATCATTCAAATTGGAAAGAATTATTGGCAATAGTTAAAGCAGTTGAGAAATTTGAATTGTTTATAGTTAATTCACAATTTATAATTAGGACTGACAATACACAAGTTAAATCTTGACTTGATAAAGGTATAAAAACAGAAAAATTGGCAAATAAAATGTTATTCAAATGGCAAGGAGATTTGGCTTATTATGATTATGTTATTGAATATGTGCCAGGAAAGAATAATCTTATTGCAGATTTTAGGAGTAGATGGAATCTAATGCAGGATCCAGTTCAGAAATGAATTCTAATCAGGCTTGTAATGCATGCCAGATAGCATTAGCAGATTTAAACATTCTAAAAATGAATGTTAGTCTGTTAAACAGTCAGTGCAATTCATCTATACAAAGTCTTTTAAGCAGTATTGCTCATCTAAACCAACAAGTTGAAACTCTGTTCAGAAGAATAGAGAAGTTGGAAGGTAATGGAAAAATAAATGTAAGTACTACTGACTCAGCAATACAAACTGACTTGGAATTAAGCCCTTTA
Organism: Acacia pycnantha; assembly: GCA_025563575.1. Lineage (NCBI taxonomy): Eukaryota > Viridiplantae > Streptophyta > Magnoliopsida > Fabales > Fabaceae > Acacia > Acacia pycnantha. The sequence continues at coordinate 420,491 of JAMWYP010000309.1, read as the reverse complement.
AATGAGTCATACACTCAAATTGGGTCATCTACCCAAACTCAAACTAGAAATGGGTCATCTACCGAAGAAAATGTTAGTGGGCCTACTGCCCAAACACTTCAAACTATAACCCCTTTCAATGAAATTATAAAAACTCAAATGCAAGAAGAAGCCCGTAGAAAAGAAAAAGGAAAAATAGTTGAAGCTTCAACCTCGATCCCTAGAATCACAAGAAGTAAGTCCTTTGACACTCATTCTAAATACCTATTCTTCAAAACCCTTGTTAGCAAGATTGGAAACATGGAAATTTCGATCCACATGTCAAATATGCCTCCCATTTTGCCTTTAATAAAGTTGTAGCCTACCCAGGAACTTCACCAGATTTAATAAGGATCTTATACCAATATGAAATGTTACATGCTTTTTATACCCAATAATCCCGAACCCAAAGAAATCAAAGAATTGCCAAGCTGACCTTGCAAGAAGCAGTCAAAATATATGTTGGAGTTGTAACTCAACACAACGTATATATTAGATTTTATTCAACAATTGCAGAAATCACACCAGAGAAGTTTTATCCTCCGATCAGTTTAATTCGACTTGGAACAACAAAGAAGCCTATAGAGACGGAAGCAGAAATAAAAGAAGATATTGAAGAAGACCAGGAATTTCAGAACAAAATGTCTAATATTAGAGCTCAGAATTATCATATTATATTTCAAGAAATGACCAGAGCTATTAAAAGTGAGAAGCAATGGGTTTATTATTGCGGAATGACTTCAATAATCACAGCATTTGGAAAGACTTCGCATGATCAACCACTGTTTGTACAATGGTATGATAGATTGAGAAATAACAGGATGGAAAACTCAGAAAAAACAAAGAAGAAGATATGTAATCTTTTGGCAGAGTACTCTAATCACAGGTGTAAGAATTGTGAGGAAAGAGAAAAAGCTATGCAAGATATTGAAGATCCGGAGACAGATCTCAGTGTCCTTTGAAGATTTGAAGTAAAGTGGAAGAAGACAAGGAAGCTTGCCGACACCGACAAAGTGCTGACAGGTTAAAGATTTGAAGCAGAGAAGTGTAAATGAAAGTGCAACGTGTATGGTGGAAGTTTTGCCGACACTACAAAAGTAAAATAAAAAAACGAAAATTGAAAAAAGAAAAAACAAAGTTGTTTGTCTTATATGCAGAAGATAGCTTTACGTAGATGTGCAAATAGTTGAAGTACAAAGTAGTTGTAATAGTGTAATAGTTAATGTATAAGGACAAAAGTACAATATTAGGATATTAGGCTTTTTGACTTTGTAAAAATTAGAAGTTATGCTACGTAAATGTGTATGTCAGAGTTAGGAAGCAGTTGGAATGCCGACTGTCTATATAAAGCCATGTAATCCCACACTGCAACACACACCGAGTTTGAGATATCACTCAAATCACTACCTCTCTTGTACAATTGCTTTTGTGTTCGTGAAATAAAATTCCAAAGTTTTATCATTTCTTTCTTTGAAGCATACTTCAGATATTTGTGGAACAAGTCTAAGGTATGAGTTTCTAATTTTCTAAGGGGATCAAATTAGGGAGTAATATTATCAGAAGTTCGTTAGTTATGGTCCTGTAAGACACACATGGTTATATGTTCAAATAAGGCTAAGGTTTGGTTATGATCATATAAGAACCATAAAATCAAGTTTTGGCTACGCCTCTATAAAAGTTTACTAAAACACCATTCATTAATTCTCCTAACTCCCAAAACGACGTCGTTTTGAGGTTAAGGGAATTAATGAACTTCCAAAACGACATAGTTTTGAGGTGACTTGACATAACCTTATGTCAAGTGACATGACAAACGATAACACACACAAATATATATATATATATATATATATATATCCAAAATTAATGGACATCAATAGATTAGATATTCGCTTGCAAAAGTTAAACCATCAACATTATGGGCGGGAGGAAAAAGGCATGAATCAAGTAACGGATATCTGCTCGGCCTTTAGTCTAATTTTTTTCACTAATTTTTTTTACCTTTTTTGGTCGAAAACTTTTTTTTTTTTTACCTCATTTTACAAAATATTTAACTGAAGATTAATTATCGAACAAATTTTTTTTTAAAAAAAAAGAAAAAGTTGTTTTGGAGAAAATCAAACAAGGCCTAGCTTTCTTATTAACCAAACCATTTTTCCTTCAAAATTATGCTAACGGTTTTTTTTTTCCCAATGCAATTTTCTTATCATACTTTGTCCGTTCTTGCAATTGGTGTTTTCTGTTCTTCCAATGCCTGAATAATTTTCATATATCTTATCAATTTATGACCTATTTCATTGAATTGTAACCGAATTTTGAACTTGCCCATTTCAGAGATCAATCCAACCACACAAATGATTGGTTTATTATTTTTCAGGCAAAATACTTAGTTCAGATCAATTTTATAAAGGTCAAATTCTTTATATCCAATATGCCAAGTTCCCCAATTACATATATCAGATTCTTTATTATGAATATCAAAAACTTGAATTAAATATTGCCCTTCTTATAAATATATGCCCTACATTCTCTTAGCTTTCAATTTTATAAATAAGGAAACAGCTTGTTTTTCTTTACATTGTTTTGAAATCATAAGGGGGTTTCAAATTTTTGCATCACACTGAAACTCCTTCTCATGGTGTAACCCATCCAAGACTAACAAAAGGAAATCCACAGCAGCGAACAATGGTTCAGTTCAAATGGCTAATCATGAACAGAGGAGAAAATAATGCAAGTGTTTGAAAAGTACCCAACAGAGTTACATTAAGAGTAAATACCACACAAGTTATGTGCTGACTAGGATCCATGCATGCTAAGGCATCGTCCAAGTGTGTGTGTGTATATATATTTATATTTTTCCTCTTCCAAAACAGCATAATTTTTACAGTTTCCCAAATAAACGGCAAACCCAGCTTTTTTTGGAGAGAACATAAAGCTCGTAGGCTCATTTCATTTCAACAAGTCTCGTCCTGCACTTGCTTGTGCTTTCGAAATGAAGGACAAGTCCTTGCTTCACAAAAAAAACCAGAGAGTTCAGACACCTTCGATGGTTGTGGATAATGTGCAACCTTGATTTAAGCTTTATGTGCAGCCATGTAAGAAAACAAGAAGGAAAATTAGTCTTCTTGAGAAGGGGAAGATATGTACAAAAATGTAATATCATATTCATACCCTCACATAACTACGGCAGAGAAGGCGCAACGTTTGCCAAGAGCTGTAAGATTAGTCGAGTGCCAACCTTGAGACTCCATGTAGTATTCCACCTGAAGTCATTGAAAAATAAAGGAATAATCCAGCACTAGTATCATGAAGTTATGAAATTGGGGATACAGATATTTCGTTTTTTTGTTGTTGCAATATCTGTCATATGTTTTAATTCAGACATCTTAATTCTGAGCGAATCCAAATTTATGTTATGAATAAAACAAGAATCATCCTATTTGAAGTTGTTTCGAAATTGATACTCGGGATAGGTTAGCCAGAACATTAGTTTTCGGAAATTCAAATAGTTAAAAATATCAAATAATCTCAACCCACTCCAACTGAAGTGCATCACGGAGAGATGTTATATACCTTGTCAGAAACAGTATCTTCAATCAAACCTCCAATAGCAAAAATTGAGTTTTCAATAACAACAGCTGCAGAATATCCCCTAGAATCATTCATCGATTCAACCGTCACCCAGTGATTCATACGAGGGTCATACATCTCTACTGTTGAGACCATCCGTTCTCCATCATAACCGCCAATAGCATATCTGCAGAGAAAGTACTTTGATAGAATTCAAATAGGAAAACAAACAAGAAAAGAAAGGGAAATGAACTTGAAAGAGAAAAAGTATTAAATAAAGCAAGAAAACTGGCTACTCTGAGTGGCTTGACCCCTTACACGGGATACACGGTAAGTGTAATGCAAGACTATTATAGAATTGAACTTTTCCCAAATTACAACCAACTTACAATCAAATGTTCACCTAATCAATTCAAATAAAACTATGTATGCATATCTCTATATCATTCCTCAGCCCCTTGTAAGAGGTGTTCAAAGTATCCCGGTCCCAAACATTTTGATCCCGGGAATTTCCCGCCTTGATCGGGTTAGGGACCTGGGAATATTGGGACCGAGATCACTCTTGAGATCCTAGTCCCCCTTTTTTTAAAATTTTACCTAATAAATGAAGTTATCCTTTTATTTTTGTATTTTTACCCCATAAATTAAGTTATCATTTAATAAGATAGTTGGAGTTAAACCGTATACATTGTAATACTAATCCTAATTATATTTTGTATAAAGATAATAACGAAGAAGATGATGATGATAAAATGCTATTCTCCAATTCTAGATCAATTTGTGTAATTATTATGGTCTTGTTAGTTGTTAAATGATCACTTTAAACAATAGAATATGGAAAATTTAACTAATATAATGATATTCTTTTAATTTTTTTTTAATAAAATAGAGCCGGGATTTCCTGGTCCCAAGACTACCAAGACCGGGATGCAATTTGCATCCCAACCAAAAAGCAGGACTGGGAACCATGATTGGGGTATCCCAGTCCTGTCCTGGGTTTTAAGCACCCTAATCCTTGTTATAAGCAGCTTCCTAAGATAAATGCTCTGTATCTTCCATTAAACATAACCACATATTAATCTCCCATCTTAGATACATGGGAATTAAAAGAAGGAAAGGGTATCCAAAAAAGGAGGGAAAGGAAAGCTAGATTACAGTGTAAGTGTCGTTTCCATTGAGTTTGGGATTGCTACTTTTATCTTTTGAATAAATTACTGATATCTCCACCACCTTTTTTATTCGATTACAATTGTCATGCAACTTACACCAACAACCCTAGGCGATGACACCAAAGTTTTTATGACTTCATCATTCCATGTGGCCCAGTGATGCAGGACAAGAGAGAAGAGGAAAGAGAAATAGACAGCAAATACACGATCTTCTTTTAATACATCAAAAGGTGTATAAAGAAAATAATCCTAGGTCTATGTATAGAGCCATGAGTAAAATTATTAAAAATAAGAATTTAAAACTAACTTAGACTTCAAGTAAGAGAAATCATAAAATAGGAAACATTCTAAGAAGGCCTTGTAGGAAACAAAATGAAGCCGTAATAATAAATTACTAATTACTAAACAAATTGATAGAATGTGAGAATACCTATGTTAGGAGAATATTTAGGTTTAGTATTTCTATGCAAGTTGGCTTTCCTTAGTGATTAAGTATTTAGCAAGTAGGAATATTTTATTTTATTTTATTTTGCACGTGGCTAGAGCTAGTGGGAATATTTTATTTTGCAAGTTATTTCCTTTTTGTTGTAATTTGCAACTTGATGAGCTTTCTTCATGGGGAAGAAAGCTCCTTCTATAAATAGCCTAATAGCTTCCATTTGTAATCAAACTTTGATTTGATGAATGAATATTTTGACGTTATGTGATCTCTCTTCCTCCTTCATCTGTCTCCCTCTCATTTTCCCCTCAACCCTCTTATTCCCCCTAAATTCTATTCAGTTCCCCCCTATCTCTTCCTTATGGTTTCTGTTATTTCCCCTAAATTCTCCTTTGTTTTCATTAGACAAGAGTGTGTTGCATCACAAATCCTTCCTAATATCCCATTATTTATTTCCCATCATGAAGTTTCTCTATTTTCAGTGGCTTAACTACAAACATGGGAGAGCAATAAGAGGTAAAATAGGAAGTCAACTCACAACTTTTCATTGAGGACTGCTAAAGAATGGCAGCTTCTTTTTGTGGACATACTCTCAAGTCTGCTCCACGACTGTTCCCGAGGATCATATCTCTCCAGTGATCTGTTATTATATTGGAGAAGTAAAGGAATCGCTACTCAAAATTAGCATCAACAAAGAAAGGAGTCAGAAAATGACAAGTTTTGAACATAATTACACACGGAAGAATAAAAGCTGAATCCTTTTCAGTTTCTAATTTCATGCAACCCAAATAAGCATTCAACCCAAAACAAATATCATTAGCTATAAAGAAAATAAATTTAAATGCCTATTTTAGACTTTCAGTGATTCAGAGAAGTTGGATTTTTTGGGAGACAAAATCTTTTATCCCTGTAGAAATCAAAGAGAGAAATATAGAGAAAATATACTCTCAAATGAATGTATTTATACACAAGAGAGTAATGACTCATTATGATGATTGATTCCCTAATCACTTATAATTCCTATAATCCCTGATTATGCGATATACTAATTAATTATAATATATTTAAACTGATATATTTCTTAACACTCCCCCTCAAGTTGGAGCATAGATATTAATCATGTTCAACTTGTTACAAGAAAACATAATATAAATAAATCCAAACAAAATAATTTTCTTCTTCATGAGATCTTGAATCCACCAACAAGTTCGGCCACATCTAATAATAGTTTAACCAAATGTCACATTGAGGACATTCAAAAGAAACGATCCAAACACCTTCACCAAGAGTTCGAATAACAAAGAGTACCAAACCAAAATAGAAGCTGCAGCAAACGGTCTCACAAGGGACCAAACAATACTCTAAACGTCTCACCAGAGACAAAGCAACAATGAACATCTCATCAGAGATGAACATCAAACGATCTCACCAGGGACCAAGAACAAACGGGTCACACAAGGACCACCAAACTCCTCACCAGAGGACGCAAAGAACAGCAGATGCCAACAAAATTACCTAACCACAAGCATGGCATTCAAGACAAAATAGCACTTCACGAACGTGCTAGAAAACGTAACAAACAAAAAACCCAGCCACTAGAGACAAGTGAACGTGCACGAAACAAAATGCTGATTGTGTTGAAATAGTAGAAACAATTGAACCCAGTCTCACAACGCAACCTTCAAAGCAAAGAACCAACCTACACACACCGGAAATGAAGGCTAGACGTTGAAGAACAAAGCAAAGCTAGAAAATAAGCGCAGCAACCAAAATGACAGCAAACGTCACATTAGTGACCAAATAGAAGCAACAGTCACCCTAGTTACCAAATAACACTTCCACAACCAAAAAGCAAATAAGCACCTAACCCGAAGCACATTGATCAGAAAACTCGCTGAAACAGCACTGGAATGAAGATGAACAAGCAGATCTAATCACGTACAAACATCAGATATACAACAAGAAGTCGATGCAAACGGGATAACATTAAGTAGGGTAACCAAACAACCACAAAGAACCCAAAAAACCACCTAGGTAGATCAGGGTTGAAGAACTGCCCAAACAGAAGGTAACCTCAACCAGCCACACCACACCATCGACGAAACAACAAGGAAACATCACAAGTACCTTTGTGAAAGCTCAACGGTAAAGACCCACACCACGAGACAGTAAGGAAAGGTCGGAAAAAGCAAGTAGACGCCGAAAAAGGAAAGAAACCGCTGAAATCTTGCCGAAAAGTGGTGACACGAGTTGGTGCGTGAGGATCACGCGCAGGTCAAAACAGGACCGGACCACCGAAAAACACCGATCGGCGGGAGGAGAAACCAACGGTGGGCCGCGTGTAGTCGTAGACCACCATTCACAGAACCCCATCTTGCACTCTCTCTCTCTCTCTCTCTCACTTTGCGCATTGTGTTGGACGATGCAGCGGGAAAAAGTTGAAGAATTAGAAAACCTTAAGTCTAACTGGCCACTGTTACTGTTCACGCTACAGTAACAACGGCCACCGGAAAAATGAAAAATGTTCAAATTGGCCAAGAACGATCCTATAGCTTTGATACCATGTAGAAATTAGAGAGAGAAAGATAGAGAAAATATACTCTCAAATGAATGTATTTATACACAAGAGAGTAATGACTCATTATGATGATTGATTCCCTAATCACTCATAATTCCTATAATCCCTGATTATGCGAGATACTAATTAATTATAATATATTTATACTGATATATTTCCTAACAATCCTTATCAATGAAATTCAACAATCATTTTCCCCAGACATCATCCTATATATGTATATGAGCAATAAAGATATATACATTAAAGGCTACTCGTATTATTTAATATATACACTTTTCATTGCTAACCCTGTATTGCCTAACTAATTAAGATGAAGAAAAGAGGTAAAATTAAAAAAGATGATGGCACTAGCAGCTAGATGGCAACAAATTGAAGGGGGGAATGCCAAAAGGAAGTCTCACTTCAAGTAATCTTTTCCATCATATCCACCTACAGCATATATTGCACCATTGATTTCTGCTGCAGCAAGGGAATATCTCTGGCAGGATAAGGTGAAATGCTAGTCAACAAAGTAAAATTTAGATATTAAAGAGAAAATGAAACTGAATTGTTATTGCTCATGATTCACATTCTAATTTAAGATAATAATCAATTCAATGATGCTTTTATGCACTATCAAAAACGAAGTCATTGTAATTTTAAAACGAGATTAGAAACTGTATTAAGATTAAAAATTTCAAGGCATTCAATCAATAAGTATGTCAGAATTTGACTCTTGCAGCATCTACTGATATTTCCAGGTGGATTTCCTCTCACTAGCAAGTTTATGTATGCAGTGTATAATGTATATGCCAAATATATTAAACCAAGGGAGGCAAGGGATACCTGATCTTGCATTGATTTTGAGGGGATCCACATTCCAACATTGATATCAAATACTTCAACCTCAGAAAAACATTGTGCTCCGTTGCTGCCACCAATTGCAAATATCCTGTCATTCAAATAAATCCCAGCAAGATTTCCTTTCTTTTGATTCATTGAAGGACGAGTGACCCACTGGTTGCTTTCCAAATTGTATGATTCAACTTCACAAAAAAAGAATAAATTTCAAAGCAATTTAGCAAAGAGGAAAACAAGTTGCACAAAATGAAAGAGGAGAAAGAATGGTTGAACGTTGCATCCAATACCTGTACCGTACCACGAATTATAGCATTCACCACCAATAACAAAAACTTCTCTATTCAACTTCACAGCAGAAGCATATGAGCGCATAGAACTCATGGGACAAAGGGACTCCAATGAATCACGAGAAGGACAATAACGATCTAAACATGATAAGTGGGATAACCCATCAAAACCTCCTATTATTAGTATTGATTTATCAATACTTGAAGATTTTAATTCCTTAACACTATCAGTTTGTTCACGTTTGCTACACTTTGAGATTTCCAATAGCTGGTTCAAGTTCTTTATCACCCTTCTTGATTCAACCTGAATTTCCAATGAATAAAATACAATAGTTTTCTTTGAAATATTCGTCAACAGCAACCATAACATTATTACGTTTGAAAAAAAAGGAAAAAATCCTTAAAACACTATCCCTCAAGAGAAAAACAACCAATAGAAAACACAGTTGACGTGTCAAGGAGCATCATCATGTACATGTACAAAAGATACAAATGGTGATGGAAGACAATAATAATATATATTCTGATTCCCTTGGCAGTAATAGAAGGACTCACTTATTTATAACAAAAAGGTTAAATTTAAATGATCAGATTCGTACCAACTCCTCCTCCAATGATCTAATTTTCTTATCCTGCATGGCTTGATTTAGCTTCAACTGGCACACTTCCTCCAGTATCTTTAAAATCAACAACACCAACAATGTATAAAAAAAAACTACAATAACAAGCAGCAGCATCCCATATGGTGGGGACATTTAAAATCAACAAATGGTAAAAAATTCAATGTTGTTGATATGCAAAACTAAATTCAAGGACAAGAAGACATTAAGTTACCTTGTGCAAAGTAGACTGTGAATTGACATCTGAAACAAACTCTTCTTCAGGCAAGGAACAGTTTCCTATCTCTGCTCCGTTCAACAAAGAAATATTCCCCTCTGAGGTATCAGTCTTAGAAGACATGATCTCCATTGAGCCCTTTTGAGGAAAGCCAGGGTCATTGTCTGTTACAAGAGAGGAGTATAGCGTTTCCATGTGCTGCTTTAAGACGTCAAATTCCCCTACAGAATCTTGCACAGAATTGCTTTTCCCATCAAAATCAAGACTACTGGTTGAAGATGCTGATGTACTGTTAGTAGTGATTGATTTTGCAAATAGTTCGTTCCATTTTTTCTGAGGAAGGCAAAATTTCTGGTCTTTGGAAGCAGAACCATACGATTGAAGACAAATTTCTTTTGATTTCCCCACTCTATGTGCTTCTTCATTGCTTGTCCAATGTGAGCTTTGTCCAATGTGAGCCTTTGAACGCGCAGTAGAATTATTGACATTTCTCAAAACTGGTGCAGGCTTAAACATGGATATTAACTTAGTTGTCTGACCCTGGTCTAATTCAAACCAAAAGTGATTTGATTCATAATAATTGTCAATGATTATAGCACCAAATTGATCTTCAAATAGGGGTTTGCATTGCATCTGAATTCGAACCCTTACCTAAAAAATATGACAAAAAATAGGTATATTAGAATGGACATGGACATTGATAACTAACTCTGAAATTATTACGTAACATTAAGCCATACTTGTGCTGGAAATCGGGTGCGTTCTGAACCATTTTCACTCCACCCACAAGGGTCGATGTTCATTTTCCCTTCACTAGCAGCTTCAAATATACCATGTAGCTTCCTATCATTGTAGTTGAATAAGAAAAGAGGCAAACCAGGTCGAATAAGCTTTACATAAGAGATATGTGCAGCTGGTAGGCCTGTTGCATGATTTAAAGTGAATTCACAAACAACTCAGTTAGTTTTATTAACCATGGTAATGTTTGCTTGCTAAGAAACAAGAAATTTGGAATAAGATTGACTAACCAAACAGCAGTTTGGAAATGCATTCCTGGATTGTATTGTTGGTGCAGCCAAAGATAACTCCAGCTAAGTCAGCCTTCCCAAGATTTCTGGCGCTTATGCTACAATTCATAGACCATGATGTTTTTGATTTTTCCGGCAATGTATATGACTTGGTCTTCCTTCCACCACCCATTTTCTGATCCTTTAATGTATTGAAACAAATTATCAATGAAACAAAGAAAAACTAACATTAGAGGGTAGTAGGAAGGAGACATTCTCAACAATAGAGAACAGGGCAGCTCTGTTTCAAGTTAGAAGACTCCTCTGGAACCTAAAGCAAGGTGGAGAAAACTTGAACTAGCACTACTGCTCACTCGTGCATCTTTGAAAACAAGTATACTTGTATGATCATCATAAGTGGAGATGCAACTATGATTCGCTCCACTACAAGCAAATATTTGAAAAAGAATACATGGATTTTTGCTTGTACTTGACAATATTTACGAAGAGGTCCAGGGAAGGTTTATGGGTCTTAAACCTCTGCCCAGCCTATTTAAAGCTTTTAATATTGGTAAAGCGTGAGGAAAGCTGAAAGCATTTCACTCAAGGAAATAGCTTGCAAACCAGAAGCATCAGCCCTGGCAGCAAAAGGAGTGTCAGCTACGGATCAGAAAGGAAAAAGGACCTCTAAAGTAGTGAGACCACTATAACAAGGGAGGGCACCTAAGAAATATAAGCTGGAAGTTGCATGGAAACCCCCAAATATGAAACAAAAGCAGAAAGCTGAAGTTAGAGGGGTATATGGCTTTATAATATGAGGGACAAGAAGTTGATGATCAAAGGCTCAGTAAGAAAGATGATGAAATGCATGTTACAAGAAGGAAGAAGACATACTCAACGATAGAGAACATGGAAGCTCTGTTTCAAGTTAGAAGAATACTCCAGAGCCTAAAGCAAGGTGGAGCAGCAGCTAACTTGTCCATCTTTGAAAACAAGTATACGCAGCCAAGATTCTATCCACTACAAGCAAGTACTTGAAAAAGAAAGTATTAATGGATTTTTGCTTAGACTCGATATTATTTATGATGAGGGAAAGGGAAGGATTATAACACACGACCGCATACCAGAAATATATGCTGGAAGTTCCATGGAAATCCCCAAATATGAAACAAAAGCAGAAAGAGGCTCAGAAAGAAAGATGATGGAATGCATGTTGCAAGAAGGAAGAAATTATTAAATCAATTTGGCTCAAAACAAAATTTAAGCTTGAAAAAATTTAAATCAGCAAACAAATGGAAGAAATAAACGAAACAACCGGAAAACAGAACAACAGCACCAGACGAAAATAGAAGAAATAAACAAAACAGACAGAAAACATAACAGCAACAGACAGAAAAATCGAGCAGCAAATAGAAGAAATAAAAGGACCCGGCGAAGAAGATGACAGAAGAAGAAGAAGAAGAAGGATAAAGAAAACTGGAATAGCTTCAGTAATATACCCACCCTTGATCTGCTTTGAAGAACAAGCAATCCAGTATGGACGTGGTTCTTCACCACGAGCTTACGACTTGGAACTTTTGACGACCTGGAGAAAAATGCGGGTCAGTTTTGAGAGTGTGAGGTGAATCTGAAAACGAAATCGATGTATCAAGCTTACTAGTGAAACTTCCCCAAATGCTCAGAGACCAGTAGAGAACTCAACAAGCCACCTTCAAGTGTATTGTTAGAGTTGAGGAAGAGAGCACAGAGAAGACTTAGCTCGTAAGTTTCATCTATTTTTGCTCAGAGGAAATTTAAAACGACAGCAGCAACAAAGAAGAAAGAAATGCAGAACACTAAAGAAAAGAAATCAAAATGAGAAGAAGACAGACGAAAATAGTGAAGACTCAGTGGCAGGGTGGCAATGTGGTTCGGAAAATGTGCCCGGCCATTTCGTTCCCATTTGGGAAGTATGTTCCCTGAATGGACAATTTTCTACTTATTTACCGTATTACCCTCAATGGTCCGTGCATCTTCTAATGGTATGTTTGGTTTGAGGGAAGGAAAGGGGAGAGAGAAAAAATGAGAGGAGAGAAAAAAAATTTCAAAATTGAGTGTAGTGGGACCCACAAGTTTTCCTCTCTCCTCCTTTTTTTTTTTCTCTCCCCTTCCCTCCCCTCCCCTTCCCTCAAACCAAAAATACCCTAAGGGAATAAAACAGGGAGCGGCTAGCGTCCATCTCTTCCGTCCTCTCCCACCGAACTGCGTCGTTTTCTGTGCATAATAGGGAACCTCTTGCCTCTTTTTTTATTTTTTATTTTCAAAATATATTTTAAGGTACTGGGCTACTGGCAGTGAGTATCAGAAGGATACTTTAGAATATTGACCGGTAAGGAAAAATACTTTATGATCTTGAAAAAATAATTCAGTGTATTAACCGATACTAAAATGATACTTCGGGATATTGAAAAAATATTTCATCATCTTAAAAAATTATTTTATGATCTAGAAAAAATAATCAATCAGTACTTTGAAATATTTTTTCAAGATCTTAATATAATTTTTCAAGATCATGAAGTATTTTTTTAGTAGCCACTATCCTAAAATGTCTTTTTAGTACCAATCAGTACCCTAAAATATTTTTTCAAGATCCTGAAATAATTTTTGAATATCATAAAGTATTTTTTTTAGTACCAGTCAGTACCTTGAATTATTATTTCAAGATCATGAAGTATTTTTCAGTACCGATCAATATCCTAAAGCATCATCTTTTTAGTACCTGTCAGTATCATTACACACACACACACACATACATAACACACACACAGACACACACACACACACATAACACACACACACACACACACATATCCATATCCATATAGGGATAGGATATTGTCACTACCAATTTTATGTCACTACCACCTTTTCACCGTTAGATCAGAATCTTATTTATCTTTATTATTTCTCTCTCCTATTGAGATTCTGATTTAACGGTGAAAAAGTGGTAGTGACTTGGTAGTGACATAAAATTAGTAGTGACAATATCCTATCCCATCTACATACATACATATATATATACATATATATATACATATATATATATATATATACATATATATATATATATACATATACATATATATATATACATATATATATATATATATATATACATATATATATATTATTAAAAAAAAAAAAAAACAAGAGGCATGAGGTTCACTTTTTTACACAAAAAACAACGCAGTTTAGTGGAAGATGACAAAAGAGGATGAGAGGCACAATTGACTCTAGCCACTCCCAAGAAAACAAAGGTAAAATTAATATTTTATTTAAAGAAAAGGAGAAAAACCCTGTGAAAAAACTTGGGGAACCAGAGAAATGGTTAAAAAATTCTATTAAAAAATTTTATAAGTAGGGAGAATATGGAACTTCCTATATTGTCTTTAATGAAATATATATTTATCTAATTTGATTTCACTAATAAAGTTCGTTAAATCAATTAATATAACATGGTTTTTTAAAACTTTCAAAAAACAAAATCATATCCTTAGAACACCCTAATCATATTCCTTAATGACTTCATCTCCTCTCTTTTATTTGATTATTGTTTATGGAGTATCAGCAGAAATAAATTAGAAAAAGATTGGCAAATATGATAAAAATATTATATTTTAAACAAAGATCAACTCTATAATTAAATCTTACATTAAGAACTAGAGGGTGTTACACCCCTTCCAGCCTCACCCTTTTGGGTGGTGGGCTAAAGGGATTCTTTTTACTTATTACATTTCCATTATTACTTAGTCCTTTTTAACATATATCAGAGTATACGCAACAGAGCATATTATCGGTTTAGACAACCACAATATATTAATAAAAGTGTGAAAACCAAGAGTAAACAGTCGCTGTAGATTAAGGGTATAGTCATCCAAAATAAAATACTGAACAGTAATTAAACTCATATAGTCATCCCAAAATAAATATACAAAACGAGATAGGGCATTCCTTATTTCTTCAATCCTCCGTTGTATGTCCTTACCTTTCAACTTCTTCTGAACAGCTCAAGCTCTATTACCTGTGTCTACAAAACGGTCTGGAGTTCAGAAATGAATCCCAGAGTAATTGTTAAACTCAAATACCATATGTATGCAGTGTATGAATGCAACCATAACTAGGAAAACACAATCAACATGGTAAAACATACCACATATGCATTCAGAATCACAATCACAGCCACAGTAACATATCACAACATTACCAAGGCAAGCCTCAAAATCCACATAGCCGTTAAGCCGCCTTAACTAGGCCAGCCCTGGAATCCACAAAGCTGTTGAGCCGCCTAACAAGGCAAGCCTCGGAAAATCCTCAGCTCTAGGAACAACACAGACCTGAATGCATCTCAAGCTCGGTAGCGACCTAAGGACACACAGTCTACTAGGCCCTACAGGGACACATTCCTCAATCATGGCATACAAACATACAACAGTAACATAAAGTATGCGAGTAAACAGTTACTACCTATCAGCTGTTCAAAGGCTAATAAAATTTCCCGACGTCCAAGAGTCTCCTTGGATATGTTCTTACCCTAGACAAAATAAGCATCCCTTATTTCCAAGGCTTACATAAAATTTTCTCTTATTTTTAGAAATTCTGACCAAAACCCAGAAATTCCAGGAATCATGCTTCAACTTCAAACATTTTTAATTAATTCAAGAAAAACCTGATTGACATGAATCTAGTAGCCACTGAACTCTTAAGATGTCTAATTTATGTTAAACATACTCCCAGAGACCCTAAGGGTTCATATATTTTCACGTGGCTAAATCTTTGCTCGCTGGACAGTGAAGAAATTCATTGAACAAGGAACACAAAGCTTCAAAAAGCCAATCAATCAAGACCAAAATCTTTTTATCTCAAATTACAAATCATGGCAATCTCAATCAATGATGCTAATTACAAAAGATAGTCTTTCAAAGGATGCCCTCAATCAATCTCTCAAGTTTATAGGGTAAATTAGTGTATCGCTCAAATTCTACTCAAGAAAATTGTTCTACCATAAGCTTATTTAATTTCTACGTCTCCACTACTCATAACACATGTAGGCACAAATCAAGAGAGCTTGTTATTAAAGGTTGTAATGGGGCTAGGGTGAAGGTAGATAATGGTATGGAATGAGAAGCTAACACCAAAGAAATTAAAAAGAGCATTGATTAACACAATCATTCTCTATGTATGAAAACTTTTATTTTTCCTATATATCTTCTTTCTTTCTATGTCTTTTCTTTCTCTGCTTTTCTTTCTTTCTTTCTTTTTTGTTTTTTTTAGAAACTATATATATAATCGCAATGACCACATCAATACCAATTGGTGAATTGCACAAAATCAAATATTTCCCGCACACTTAAACTGTTGCACTCCAGAGCAACCCCTACACTTAAACACAAAACCAAGGTGAAACCAATGCTCAATAAATTTCCAAGGTGTGGAATAAAATGGTTTTACGCTTAGGCTTGGAATGTGGCTTAGAAGAGAATGAGTGAAAAAGGCACAAAGGGACTAGCAAAGGAAACATAATGCAAGGGAAAGGCTATTTGGCCAAAGTGGAAAAATAAAAGAAAGAAAATAAGCTTCCATCATATTTATGCACGTAAGTGAAAAATGTAGTTTCAAAAAGAAAGGGAGTAAGTTCTAGAAAATACAAATCATGAGCAGATGCACACATGAAAAAGAGAATGGTAAACGATGAATTCCATTCATGTTGGCCCAAAACCTCACAAGGTCAATACCAACTTTGGCAATCAACATCACATCAACTACCAAGGCATGTATCAAGACTCAAGAATTGCAGACCAAACAAAATGATCCATTAAAACCAAAATGTCCAAGTTCATAATATATAGCAATCATAGAAATAGAGATTGTATTTATTTTCAAAAAGCAAAGTGGAAAAATGAAAAAAAATAAAAGAAAGATGGAGAAGAAAGAAGAATACTCCCCAAAGGGTTTATGGAGGATAAGTGGCATCAATGAAAAGAATATCTACTTCCTCAGGCTGCTGCTGGGATCCCTCATGAAATTGCTTGAGGCGATGCCCATTTACCTTAAAGGTTTGTCCTATGAGTGGATCACATAGCTCAACAGCACCAAATGGAAATATGTTGGTGATCACAAACTCCCCCAAAATTGTTATTATTCTTGTTTTTTTTTGTTCCATTCATTGTTGTTACTGATTTGACCCACTGCAAATTCATTGGGAAAACGATCCAGGTTTCCATTATACTATAAAATTATATTGATCCTGGTTATTTTGGAAGATTACGGAAAATCTCTAACAAAATATGGCGCCGCTGCCGGGAATTTGCATCGGTCTAAATTAATAGTAGTGTAGTTCAGTTGGTTTGGGGGGTTGGATAGAAATTTTTCTGACCCAGATCACTCAAACCAGGTCTTATTCACAAGGAATTGGGCATTCTGAGCAAGAATCACTTCCTAGAATGAAGTGAGGTCTCACCTATTTTCCTCAAATTCCAACATCTAGACCACTTTTTCGCTATTTTAAGTTTCGATTTTGTGATTTCTACTACAACATTTTTTTCAGAGTATCTTTGAATGGTTTGAAATTTTAGAACTTGGTAGAAAATGGCCTAATGACCAGGACACATGGCTTATGCCATGTGGTCTTGAGATTTTAGCCAAATTCCATCATTAGACCACTTTTTCAATTTTTGAAGTTTTTTATTGCATTTTTAGGTTCCCCACTAGTATAGGAGTTTCCATGTCCAAGTCCCAACAATTTTAAAAATCATTTGGTAGTGTTTCTAGACTTGTTTTGGTCAGTTTCTAACATAGATTTTTGTTTTTGTGTTGTCTTAGTGTTTTTCTACTTTTTACCACTTATAGTGGCATTTTTGTAATTCTGTATTCCTACCTTTTACCACTTATGGTGACATTTTTGTAATTCTATGTGTCAACCAATTCTGCCTTGTATTTATGTTGCATGAGTACTAGGAGTACTACTAATCCAGAAGACTTGTTAGCATTTGATCCTGAAATAGAAAGAACAATTCTTAGAGTAAATACCCTTTTAGATCCCTGGAAAAACACACTCTACCCATTTTGGTCCCTGAGTAAAAAAAAATGTCATTTCGGTCCTTTTTAGGGACTAAAAATGATTTTTTGGGAATTTGTGAGGGATTAAAATGCCCACAAAAAATGACTAAAAGGACTAAAAGGGACATTTTTTTTACTGTTTAAGGACTAAAAATGACATTTTTTTTACCCAGGGACCAAAATGGGTAGCCCGTGTTATTTCAGGGACCAAAAAAAGGTATTTACTCTATTTCTTACTAGTAGAAGAGCTGTTAGGCTAAGTCATAGGATTAATACTGAACTGGATACTGAAATGGACACTGAACTTGAGTCTGATTGTGATCATTCTGATTGTGTTCATTATGTTGATTTTTCTGATTGTGTTTCTGATAGTACTTCTGATAGTCTTCTTGTTTTCACTAATTCTAGTAGCAATTTTGCTAACTCAAAAATAATCATGACAGAACAAGCAGATCGTCCTACTTTGAAAGAATTAGCTACCCCTGATGTGGCCAATCAAAATTTGTGTATTAAATATCCTAAACTTGTTGCTAACTTTGAACTAAAATATGGTCTTATCCATTTGTTGCCCAGGTTTCATGGTCTTGCAGGTGAATGTCCTTACAAGCATCTAAAGGAGTTCTATGTGGTCTGCAACACGATGAAACCTCAAGCAATTGATGAGGACCACATTAAGCTGAGAGCTTTTCCATTTTCCCTAGATGGTGTGGCTAAAGATTGGCTATACTATTTGTAACCATCATTTGTTGGGAGCTAGGTTGATATGCAGAAGTTATTCTTAGAGAGGTTCTCCCCTTCCTCAAGAGCCACTGCTATTCAGAAAGAGATCAGTAGCGTTAAACAAATCAATGAAGAGAACATGTATGAGTATTGGGAGAGGTTCAAGCCACTGTTTGCTAGCTTCCCACACCACCAGATTACAGACCAATTACTGATTACATACTTCTATGAGGGTTTATTGTTATTAGACAAAAGTTTTCGTAGATGCATCAAGTGGTGGGGCCTTAGACAACAAGACACCTGAAGATGCCTGGGAGTTGATATTCATTATGGCTGCTAATTCTCAACAGTTTGGCACCAGAGCGAATAGTCATGTTGTTTATTAGATTCAAACATCTAGTCTTGTATGATTCCCAGAGATTAAAGAATAGACTTGATGATTTGACCTCTCTGGTGAGGCAGTTAGCAGTGACACAAATAGTCCAGTCTTCCCCTCTTCAGATTAGATACTCATGTAGGTTCTGTTCTGACCCTTATTATTCTACTGACTCTTGTCCTACCTTGCATGATCCTGCTTATCAAAACCAGAAGGTAGCTACAGTGGGTGTTTTTATGGGAAAGCCACAATACCAGCAGAATAGTGCATATTCTAATACTTACAATCCGGGTTGGAGAAATCACCCCAATTTCCATTAGAACCAGAATCAAAACTAGAGTAACCAATATCAGTAGAATTCTAGGAGTTACCAGTAGAGACAGTACAAACCACAGAATTCCCAGCAACAATCTACACCTTCTTTGCCAGCACCACCTCCTCGACCAGCCATATTGCACCTCCACAAGTGGTACAACAGTAGGCCAGTAGTAACGGTTCCTCATTGGAGGATATGATGAAGAAATTTGCCACAAATACTATGCAGTTCCAACAACAAGTTGAAACTTCCATTCAGGGTTTGCAAACTCAGATTGGCCAATTGGCAACATCATTGAACTAGCTCTAACCTCAGGGATCCAACACTCTCCCTTCACAAAAAATTCCCAATCCTAAGGGGAATGTGAGTGCTATCTCACTGCGGTCTGGCAAGCAATTAGAGGAGCCTAAACAAGCTACAGATGTGCATGAATCCACATCAGAAAAAGAGTCAAATGTTGAGAAGATTGACTCTAAAAATAAAGAGGTAGTGAAGCAAGGTGAAGAGGAACTGGCATTTTCATTCCTCTTCCTTTCCCTCAGAGAGCCTTCGATCAAAGAAAATGGCAGAAAAGGCACAACAAAAGATGTCGCAAGAGAAGTACATTCTAAAGACCTCCCCAAAGGTCGAGATCATTATTCCTCTCTTAGATGCCATCAAGCAAATTCCAAAATATGCAAAGTTTCTCAAGGAGTTGTGTACCAACAAGAAAGGATTGAAGGGGACTGAAAGAGTAAGCCTGAACCAGAATGTGTCAACACTTTTGTAACCCATGCCTAAAAAATGCAAGGATCCAAGAATGTTTTCCCTTGTATTATTGTAGTCACAAGTTTGATGATTGCATGTTAAATCTAGGTGCTTCAATTAATGTCATGCCTGCATCTGTCTATAAATCTATTGGTCTTGGCCCCTTGCGTCCTACTGGTGTTGTTGTCCAGTTAACTAATAGGAGTGATGCTTTTCCTTCTAGTCTAGTTGAAGATGTATTAGTCAAAGTTAATGAATTGATATTCCCTGCTGATTTTTATGTCTTAGATATGGAGGCTGAGTCTTCTAGTAGTAGGTCACCAATCATTTTAAGGAGGCCTTTCATGAAAACAACTAAGACTAAGATAGATGTCTATTCTGGTACTCTTTCCATGGAGTTTAGTGATATTTCTATGAATTTCAATAACTTTGATGCTATGAAACATCCTAGGGAAGAGAATTATGTTTTTTTTTGTTGATGTGATAGATGATGTTGTGGATGATGTTCTTGCTGATTGGTGTACTGATTACCCTGATTTTGCATCTGAGAGTGATTCTTCCATTTGTGCATGTTCTGATAATGAATAGTGCTCTGTTTGCACTGATTTGGTTAATGCTGCATTATTTGGCGATTCTGACTTGCTTTGTGATTATGCATTACTTGTGGATTCTGATATTGATGATGAATTTAAGCTTCATCCTGATCCTGATGTGCATCCTGAATATATGCTTGATTATGATTTTGATGAGCTTAACTCTGATTTTTGATGAGCTGAATTCTGATGTTAACATTGAGTTGTATAGATAAGTTCTTCTTCTGCTTCTTTGAATGTGGTTTTAGGCATTTCCAATTTGATGACATCAAAGTTGTTGCAATGACCACCCAAGCTTCTCCCCTCCACTAAGCAACCGCCCAAACTAGAGTTGAAATCCCTTCTAGATCATCTGAAGTATGCATTTCTGGAGGTGAATGAGCAGTTTCCAGTCATTGTGGCAAATAATCTTATGCCTGATCAAGAAGAGAAGCTGCTAAGCTTATTGAGGGCGAACAAGAAAGCCATTAGGTGGACATTAGCTAACATTGTTGGCATAAGCCCTTTTATGTGCATGCATCAAATTCTGTTGGAAGTGGAAGCTAAGCTGGTGAGGTAACCCCAGAGATGCCTTAATCCTCTTATCCTTGATGTGGTGAGGAAGGAGGTCACTAAGCTTCTACAAGCTGGTATCATCTATCCCATCTCTGATAGCCAGTGGGTTAGCCCAGTCCAGGTGGCTCCCAAGAAGTCTGGAGTTACTGTGGTAGCCAATCAGAAGAATGAGCTCATTCCTACTTGAGTTTATTCTAGCTGGAGAGTTTGCATTGAATATAGGAGACTCAACCAAGCCACTTGCAAGGATCATTACCCTATACCTTTCATTGATCAGATATTAGAACGATTGGTTGTTACGTCTCATTACTACTTCCTGGATGGCTACTCCGGATATTTCCAGATCCATATTGCTCCTAAGGATTAGGAGAAGACGACCTTCACATACCCCTTTGGGACATACGCTTATCGAAGGATACCATTTGGCCTTTGCAATGCACCTGACACTTTTCATCTTAACTCAAGTCATGCTTTATGGACTTAAACTTATTTTCAAAACATAAGTCCTTGACTCGAGCCTAAGACTTGTAACTCGAGCTTAGCTTTCAAAAGATATTTTCAAATATAAAAGTTGACTTGAATTAGTCACTTAATGACTCAAGTGAATGTGATCTCAAAACATTTTTCAAAATGCTATCTTGAAGCACATTTTGAGAAAAGATCTTGACTCAAGCCACAGTCATACAAAGACATCTTCAATTTAATTTCAAACTTATTTTCAAAGAAGATGACTCAAGCCTAGGATAATTGACTAGAGTGAAATGTATCTCTGTTTCAATATCACCATATTCATAAATGCGAAATTTTCAAGTATGATCTGTATACTTTGTATAATCATTCATTGTTGTTCCTAAATATGTTTAACCAATTTGTTAGTGAGTTTCAGATGATCAAAAGTATGATTAACAAAGGATTATCCAAAAAGCAAAGTGAATATGTCAGAGCATTTATTGCTAGTTTTAGAAAGCACGGATTTGGCAAGTCTTTCTCTGCACATTCCAAAGGCTTTATTGTTTGCTTTCCACATTTGGACGCCAGATCATCCAACAGATTTATCTTAAGCAAAAATAACAGAGATTATTTGGGCATCTTGGTTGAGTCAAAGCAACTGAAACAAATGTCTCTAACAACTCTTTAATGTTTCCAACGGCTTCTTCAAGTCATCAAACAGTCATTAAATGCTCCTAGCATATATAAGCTAAAGCATTTAATTCTCAATAGCAAGAGCACAAAAAAGCATTTATGAATTGGGTACCTAAGATGGGTACCTAAGACTTGATCATTTGTCTATTGCAGATTTGTCTAAAAGCATCGAAATCGAACAAGTGGTACAATTATAGTGGATGCGCTAGACATTTGACCAAATTATCGCGTGACAAAAGGGATGTGACATGGTTGTACGATAGGTTATATCGTATCATCGATCCCCATATGAATTGGGTAGTCGTAATGTCTTGCTAGAGGCCGCTTGCAACTTGTGGGCTGGTACAGTATTGGCCCACTGCCAATCTCATGTGGGCCTACGAGGTCGCAACAAGGATAGCCCAACACGAGTAATAGTGTCCAGATTTATTGAATCTTAGGTATGTCTAAGATTTAATGAAGACAACATTTAGTCTAGGATGTATATGTGTGTGTCTATAATTTCAAAATTAAATAATAATAATATTATTTAGATGATGATATTAATATATATAGTATTTTTTGTATTTAATTTATTTGATAAATTAAATAACCAAAATAAATAGAGATATCATATATATGATTTAATTTGAATTGAGATATAGTATCTCAAATTTAATTAAATAGACAGATATCATATCTCAGATTTAATTTTCGAATAGAGATATCATATATCTGATTTAATTTGAATTGAGATATAGTATCTCATATTTAATTAAATAGACAGATATCATATCTCAGATTTAATTTATAAAAGATATTTTCAAATATCTTTTAAAAGATATTTTCAAAAATATAAGTTGACTCATCAACATGCTTTTAATTTTGATTAATTGAATAGATTTGATTAAATTTGTTGGACAAATTTAATTAATATCCAAATTCGAATTCAAGGTTAATTGAGATTAGTCTTGAATATTTTAATACAACCCAATTAGGGTTTTAGAAACTTTATAAAAGATATTGATCTAGTCGTATTAAGAGAATGAGCAACAAGCTGCAAAAGAAATCCTAGAGAGGAAAACGTGAGATACAAAGTAAGAAGGTGCTAGCACGCTGCCGTACGTGTTAGAGAGCTGGTCGGTGTGGATACCGGTAGAGGGAGTGGATTCGTAGAGTCAACTCCTAGAGATTGATCGAGCAAGAAGGTATTAGCCCACGAGTTCTCAAGGCACGCATACCAGTTCGAATAGGTACGATTTTTCTTATGAACTTGATTTAAACGCCATTGATAGATCCTCTCTTCGGGATTCGTAAAAATTTTAATAGATAAAATCCTTTCGCTGCGTGTAATGAAGAGGAATATCACCTAGAGGGGGTGAATAGGTGATCTCGAAATTCTTTTTCGGAAGATACTTACGGAGACAAAATGAGAACTATGGCAGAATCAGTAAATGCACACTAGGGAATTTATACTGGTTCGACCTCAAACTCTGGTCTACGTCCAGTCCCCAAGAACACCTTGAGATTTCCACTAATCTTATCAAACACGATTACAACACGATTACAACCCAAGGATGATCCTTTCACTCTTGGACTCACTCCCCCTTACTGGTTGTAAACGTACACCCACTCTTAAGGTTCCACAACCTTAAGTTACACAATCAGAAAAGTAATAAGTAGTTAAAACAGAAGACTCCTTACTGAGTAGATTTTTGATAATCACTGAAGTGCTAGTAATATCTAAGGATATTAATGAAATAGTAATACACTGAATTCGAATTGAATGCTCAAGTAGTTTCGGTAGTTGGCGAAATTGAATGCAGTCCCCTTTTATAATAAATTTCTTTTGTGACGTTGAGAGACTTAGCAAAGAGCCGTTGTGACCTCTGTTTCTTCCGTTAGACTTGGAAGCAGAGTGACGAGGTATATTTTTGAACGTTCCTTCATAAATGCTCTTGGCGGTGATGACCTTGTGCAGAGAGATAATCAGAGGCAAGCTGGAATAAGTGATCCTCGGAGAATGTTTTTCGCCTGCTGTAATTGCTTATTCTGAATGTAGCTCTGTTTCTCTGACTTCCATTTAATGCTTTGCCAAGTTGGATTTGCTTTTCGCGTGAGTTTAAATTTCACCTGGTTAATCACTTTAAAACTCAACCAAAACGTTGTTAGACATGATATAAATGAGTTTAGATGTAATTAATAAATAATAGAGCATAACCCACAAACTTTCAGAAAAGATTCAAGCTTTCTAAGTTCTTCGTAAATTTTCCAGAAATGATATTCTCGAGAATTGCTTAGGTGTTCTCCAGAATTAACTTTGAAATTGAGAATTAGAGAAACAAACCTGAAGAGGTTTCTCGAGAACGTTTTATTCCTCTCGAGAACCGTATACCCAGAAGTTTATATTGCGAAGAACATATAAAGATATTCTTGAGAATTATTTCATTATACTCGAGAATCAGGCGTTAATTATTTTCCGTAGAAGTACGTCATTCTCGAGAATTGGTACTTAATTCTCGAGATCTTCTTCTATTCTTGAGAATAACTTGGGTGTACTCGAGAACCATGAAACGTGAAATCAATTGATCAATATTCTTCTTCACTTGGAATTCTCGAGAATCAAAAACTTTATTCTTGAGAATTGCTATTATTCTCGAGAACTTTATTAGCATTCTCGAGAATATTAGTTCAGGAGGTAATTGAATATTCATTCGATATTCTCGGGAATCTATGACCCATTCTCGAGAATTACTCTTATTCTCGAGAATCAACTTCCTATTCTCGGGAATCAAATAAGGCAAGTTTGATATTTTATCTTTTCTTAGACATTCTCGAGAGCTTCTTACCTGTGCCCGAGCATTGCACCCTTTCTCGAGAATTAATTTCTTATTCTCGAGAATTGTAACACATATGGATATGATGTTTGAATTACAGAGATTCTTCTCGAGAAGCATATGTGGATGCTCGAGCATTAACTCAATTCTCGAGAATTTAATTCCATTTTCGAGAACCAAGTTACTTTGATTTTGATGATATAAACGCAAAGACATTCTCGAGAATCCTGTGATCATTCTCGAGAATTCAAGAGATGAATTTGCTTCTGGATTACAACTTTGGTTTACTTTAAATATTTTAAACCTTTTGTTATCATCAAAACACTTGGGATCTAACATGTACGGATCCAACAGTATTGGGATTCAAACCATGCCGAATACAAGACTGACCAGAAGAGCACAAGTGGTCATTTGAATTCCTTGGTGATTCACTTGTGTCTTGGTTTAGCAAGAAGCAAACAACAGTCTCATTATCATCAACCAAAGCTGAATACATTGTCGTGTCAAGTTGTTGTGCACAAGTGTTATGGCTCAAGTAACAACTTTAAGATTTGGGAATCCATCTCAAGGAGATACCAATTCTGTATGACAACATTAGCACAATCAACTTGGCAAAGAATCCAGTTCAACATACTAGAACCAAGCATATTGATGGTAAACATCACTTCATCAGAGATCATGTTCAGAAGAAGGATTTCAAAGTCAAGTTCATTCTCACTCATCTCCAACTTACTGATATCTTCAAAAACCCATTAGCTAAAGAACCATTTACTTTCATTGGAAGAGAATTGGGAATGATAAATCCCAAAGAGTTTTAAGTAATCTTTACTTAATGTTAGTTATGCTTTTGATGATCAATAGATACTAACTTAAGCTTCAGAGTGTTTAGTTATAATTTTTGCAGGACCTTGAATGAACTTGAAAAGTTGCAGAGTTTTATTGTCAAAAGAGGCAAACTCAAGTTTGTAGATCTCAAACTCAAGTCAACAAGAGTCAGAGAGCAACTTAAGGTTTTGGAGAAAACTTAACTCGAGCTTACAAGTAGTACACTCGAGTGAAGCTCAAACAGAGAGGAACCAGGCTCTTGAAGAAAAAAACCAAACTCGAGCCAAGAGATTGCAACTTTGAGTCAAGTCGAGATAGAGAGCAACCTAGAGCAAAGCATTTTCCAAACTCGAGCCAATAAGTGGTGTGCTCGAGTCAACACAATCTTTCAAGTTTTTTCATATACATACTTGAAGTCTAGGTTAGTACATTTTTATGTTAACTCAAGCTTGTTCTTAGTCACTCAAGTCACAAGTGGAAACTCGAGTTAAGAGCTTTCTATATATATATTGAAGCTCGACCGTTGCTCCTCACTTCACACTTCTCTCGAGCCTGAGTCATTTCTCTCTAAAAACCCCTTGCCTTTTCTTGCCCTAACTCAAGCCTTCTCTCCGAAAATGCCTCCCAAAAGATTTGCCAAGGCTTTGGATACTGATTTTGATTATGAGGCTATTGCATATGCGTCTCCACCTCAACTAAAGAGACTAGACATGAGAAACACATGCCTTTGTATTTGCATTTCAATTGTACTTTGTTGTGCTTAAACTCTGATGTACTTAGCATTTTGAATTTGCAATTATATGATATATTTTTTTGAATGAAATGCAAAAGCTTAGTGTTTAAATCTATCTGATTTCATTTCTGTTCAATGCTCAAAGATTTTTGAAAATCTGTCAAGAAGTTCACAAGTGTTGTCATCATCAAAAAGGGGAGAATGTTAGTTCTTTATGTGTTTTGATAATAAATGACAATTGTAAACAAAATAAAGTTAATGGTTAAGTTAAAAATGTTTAAAACTTGTTCAAATGTAACCAGTAATTTACTGTCAAAACTTGACTCGAGTTTGGAGTTTCAAAACTCGAGTTAACTCAATACAGAGAGTCTTCAAAAAAATTTGAACATAACTTAACTCAAGTGTCTGAGTGTAAAACTCGAGTCACTGCTTGGCCGAGAGTTTTTCAATGTCTTTAAACTTAACTTGACTCGAGCCAGTCATGGTTAACTTGAGTCAAAGCAACCGAGAGCTATCAAAGTATTTTGAGCATAAAGAAACTCAAGCCTATTCATCTTAACTTAAGTCATGCTTTATGAACTTAAACTTATTTTCAAAACATAAGTCATTAACTCAAGCCTAAGACCTGTAACTTGAGCTTAGCTTTTAAAAGATATTTTCAAATATGTAAGTTGACTCGAGTTAGTCACTTAATGACTTGAGTGAACACGATCTCAAAACGTTTTTCAAAATGCTATCTTGAAGCACATTTTGAGAAAAGATCTTGACTCAAGCCACAGTCATACAAAGACATCTTCAATTTAATTTCAAACTTATTTTCAAAGAAGATGACTTGAGCCTAGGATAATTGACTCGAGTGAAATGTATCTCTATTTCAATATCATCGTATTCGTAAATGTGAAATCTTCAAGTATGATCTGTATACTTTGTATAATCACTCATTGTTGTTCCAAAATATATTTAATCAATTTGTTAGTGAGTTTTAGATGATCAAAAGTATGATTAACGAAGGATTATCCAAAAAGCAAAGTGAATATGTCAGAGCATTTATTGCTCGTTCAGAAAACAAAGCACGGATTTGGCAAGTTTTTCTTTGCACATTCCAAAGGCTTTATTGTTTTCTTTCCACATTTGGACGCCTGATCATCCAACAGATTTATCTTAAGCAAAAACAACAGAGATTATTTGGGCATCTTGGTTGAGTCAAAGCAACTGAAGCAAATGTCTCTAACCGGTCTTTAATGTTTCCAATGGCTTCTTCAAGTCATCAAACGGTCATTAAATGCTCCCAACATATATAAGTTGAAGCATTTAATTCTCAACAGCAAGAACACACCAGAACAAGAAAACATAAAAACACTCAAAGTGATATCAGCATTTATTGTTTTCTACTCATCTATATAATATCTTCGGATATTCAAAACTTCAGTGTTTATTTATCTACTCTTTTAGAGAGATCATTATTGATTATAAATCTTTGTAAGAATCTCAAAGTATTGGGACTTTAGGATTGGGTTATCAGTTTACAACTTGCAAGGGGGAGTGTATCCTAGTAGGAGGATAACTTTCGAATACAGAGTGTGTAACTGATTGAAGTGATAGTGAAAATCCCAGAGAGTCTGGGGACTAGACGTAGGTCAAGAGTTAAGACCAAACCAGTATAAATCCTGTTGGGATCCGTACACGCAGTGGAAGGATTCTATCCATTAAAAAACTTACGAATCCCAAAGAGGATCTATCAACGACGTTTAAATCGAGTTCATAAGAAAAATCGTGCCTATTTGAACTGGTATGCGTGCCTTGAGAACTCGTGGGCTAACACCTTCTTGCTCGATCAATCTCTAGGAGCCGACTCTACGAATCCACTCCCTCTACCAATATCCACACCGAACAGCTCTTCAACATGTACAGCAGCGTGCTATCACCTTCTTACTTTGAGTCTCACGTTTTTCTCTCTAGGATTTCTTTTGCGGCTTGTTACTCGTTCTCTTAATACGACTGGATCAATATCTTTTATAAAGTTTCTAAAACCCTAATTGGGCCGTATTAAAATATTCAAGACTAATCTCAATTAACCTTGAATTCGAATTTGGATATTAATTAAATCTATCCAATAGATCTAATCAAATCTATTCAATTAATCCAAATTAAAAGCCTGCTGATTTAATTTATCTTTATAAATTAAATTTGAGATATGATATCTGTCTATTTAATTAAATATGAGATACTATATCTCAATTCAAATTAAATTAGATATATGATATCTCTATTCGAAAATTAAATCTAAGATATAATATATGTCTATTTAATTAAATCTGAGATACTATATCTCAATTCAAATTAAATCATATATATGATATCTCTATTTATTTTAGTTAGTTAATTTATCAAATAAATTAAATACAAAAAAAATACTATATAATAATATCATCATCTAAATAATATTATTATTATTTAATTTTGAAATTACACACACACACACACATCCTAGATTAAATGTTGTGTTCATTAAATCTTAGACATACCTAAGATTCAATGAATCTGGACACTATTGCTCGTGTTGGGCTATCCTTGTGTGTGACCCGTAGACTCACATGAGATTGGCAGCGAGCCAATACTGTACCAACCCACAAGTCGCAAGCGGCCTCTAGCCAGACATTGCGACTACCGAATTCATATGGGGATCAATGATATGATACAACCTATCGTACAACCATGTCACGTCCCTTTTGTCACGCGATAATTTGGTCGAGGATGAAGCATGGATAATGTCAACCTCCTGTTCTTGACCATTACTTTCTCGATTCTTGAGTAGTCTAATAACTAAAATGAAAACTTCTTTCCATTGTAGTATGGCTATACATTTCTCAGATTCACTCATCGAGGGGCCCAATATTATCTCTCTACAGATGTGAGGGACAAATTATGTCTTGACCATTCATATTCCTCTGCATGAAAACCACTAATCTCGATCGAAGCCTTTATCATCACTTGGTCAAAGGTGACTTTTGACTAGGTCAAAGATCAGTGACTCTCATGTAGGAATCCATGATGATCTCAGGTTAAAGGCCGTTGTGACGCGATTATACATGAGATAAGCTTATGATTAAATCCATGCAGCTTTCTCATAGTGGGTCGATCCAGCACCTTGTACTCTTACAAGTAGGGGTGAGCAATCGGTCTTTAGTTTGGTTTTTTCGGTAAAAACCGAAAAACCGAAATACACACATTCTCACCACCAAACCGAAACGGAAGTGGCTAAAAGACCGAACCAAATTAATCGAAATATTTCGGTTCAATTTTGCAGTTAATTCGGTTTTTGGGCTTAAGTTGGGCCTTCTTGTTTGGGTTAA
This sequence comes from Acacia pycnantha, assembly GCA_025563575.1. Taxonomy (NCBI): domain Eukaryota; kingdom Viridiplantae; phylum Streptophyta; class Magnoliopsida; order Fabales; family Fabaceae; genus Acacia; species Acacia pycnantha. Next base: position 390,471 of record JAMWYP010000309.1, on the reverse strand, counting down.
TTCTGCAAAATGTCCAATCTTTTTTTTTTTTTTTTTGCTTGAATCAATCTGGGTATTGACTATTGAGTGCAAGAAAAGTGCAACCTGGTATATTATACTTTACATGGAGTTCTATCCAACTAAAACCATATATCCTGACTATTGAGTGCGAAAACTATAATTGCAAGTTCTTCTATCTGACTAAAAACATATATCCTGGGTAACTCAGCAGCTGATCAGTTCAGCAAATGAAATGGCCAGTGCTTGAGAAAGCATTTTAAGAAAAATAATTAAAAAAAGATAAGTAAAAGGAATGTAGAATCTAAAAACTTAAACCATTAATGGAACACCAACTTGGCCATAAACACATGTCCAAATGCTGAACATCACTTGTCACAATAAGCTTACAAGGTAAGCAACAAAATGGAACAGGTTAAATCAATTGCTACATGATTGTTTCCTCCACGGGGAATAATGATATCGGCATACTTCTTTGTTTGAAGAATAGGGTCATCAAAAACTAGCTTTACAAATTTAGAATACTGCATCAAATAAAGTCAGCTATCAGAATTTATAAAATACATAAAACATCAACATCTAATTATGAAGACTTACTGAAAATGACCTGTATAACCATTTGCATTAAAAATCTCCTAATAATCCAAATCCAATAAAAATCAATTATTTGTGTTCTCTTACCAAGGATATTTTACTGTAAATAATCAGCAGTATTAAAAACTAAATTACTTAATTATGAAAATAACAAATCCAAGACTGCTGAAGTAAATTAAGCATTAACACAAATCCTCAAGTTGGAAAGTTGTAATAAGCACATCACATAATTGAAGAGTGGGGCAATTTTATTTATTTTTTTGTTTTTTTTTTTCAAAGAAATGCATTAAATTAGTAATGTGGGTCCTGTGTATTGCATTTCAAATCTCAAAAATATATTGGATTGTTCATGAAGATATGTAGTTCTTGTAATGGACACACATATTGTTCATGTATGAACACTTTTTTTTTTTCATTCGCATTGAAACTAAAAATGATGTGAATCTACTTGACTCCTTGTATGCCCCTTATCTCGGATCATTTCATATTACGACGGTGGGCCGTAATCGAGAGAACACACATTTCCATCTACATGCTTTTGAGCAATCATTCGTGGATAAAAACAAATAAGAACAACCAAGGGTCTCCAATTACGAAAGCAAGCAGTCGTGGATAAAAACAAATAAAACACTGAAATCAAAATCGACACCTACAACAGAAAAATAATCAGAAAAATCGACACCCACATCAGAAAAATCGACACCCACATAAAACACTGAAAGCAAATCGACACCCATTGAAAATACGAGCATACCGAGGAAGGTGAAGCAGAGTCTGGCAAGATCGAGCTTTGATCGAAGAACTGGAGAAAAAGCAGATTGAAGTCGCAAATAGTAGAGTAAGACCGGATCTGCAGAGTCTGTCAAGATCGAGCTTTGATCAACGTTTTGACAGTCGACCGGAAGTGAAGTGAGAAGGCGAATCGAGACGGACTGTGCGAGGAATACAACGAGGTAGGGTGACTGTGAGAGCCTGAGAGGAACACGAAGGGAAGTGAAGAGATGAGAATCTGAGATGGCGAAGTGAGTGAGACTGTGAGAGGGTGACTGTGTGTTTGTGCGATACTGGGAATGTGGGATTAGCCAATTAGGGATGAGTGATGATGATGAATATTTTTTTTTTTTTGATAAGAAAAAGTTTTGGAGGGGTTCGACATCAGTCCCCCACCAAGGTCGGGGCGGCCCGCCATGGCGACTTACTCGGGACTTACGAGATCGCCTACCAAAGGAGTCCCAGCGACGGCAGAGGGGATCGAACCCACGACCCAAGGGCCTAATCCTGGATCCCTTACCATCTATGCCAACTCACATTGGCGATGATGATGAATAATTGAATACACGAGGAGGGTTTTTCAAAAGGAATTGGGTTGGGTTATCTGGACTTGAGGTGGGCCTTGTTGTGTATTCATCGCACAAGGGCACAACACAAATAGGCCGTGGGTCTGTCAATTTTTTTTTGCTCGAACATGTGTCTATCAATTGAAAAGAAAGAAAAATTACACATACTATACTATGCCGTTTTAGATGTAATTCGATTATTCAGTTAAAACCAAATTAAATTTAAAAACACCGAATCGAAAATCGAACACCGAAATAAGCCTATTTTAAAAACCGAACCGAATAGATCGAAATCGAATAGCGTTCGGTTCAGATTGGTTTTCGGTTTCGGTTATGATTTGCTCACCCCTACTTACAAGTGCCTATGACTTTGATTCGTATCTCCATACTCATCAAAGTCATACTGGTCTTATTTCATCTTTGGTCCTGCATAGATGACTGACTAGGGACAATTAGGACAATCTATATGATATGTCCAAGGATACAGTTATCATAACAAACATGCAAATAATATGATAACAAAAGGAGAAATACTTTAAATATTAATAACGTTTAAAGTACAATGACTTGCCCCTAGGGCATAATTTCCAACAAATCCTTGTGTTCATCTTCTTCTACTCTCTATCTGTTAGCCTCTGTTTTGTGGTGAAATTTTGGATTTATCGAAAAGTTTTTAAAATCCTCAATTCACCCCCTCTTGGTGATATTCTGCCATTTACAACAAGCCCTTAACTTATCTTATTTCCTTTGTCATTATCATTAAGTTGATCAACACGGAGAAAAATGGGGGAGAGGCTGAACATAGAAGAAGAAGGGAGAGAAAGAGAGAGAGAGAGAGAAAGGTTGGTTGAGAGAGCAAGAAGAGAGAGAAAACGCTCTAGAGCTTATTTCACCTCGATTTGGATTTTTTAGCTCCTGAGGCCTTTTCTAACATTATTTCTTCTATGTGAGAGCTTTATTTCTACAGTTTTAGATTCTTGATCAGAGAAGTTTAGCGCCTTGTACAAGGTGTAGGTGCTGCCGAATACAAGAACTGACTCTGGAATCGAGTAAAAGTATATATAACCTTCAACTTGAGCCTTATGTCTTGAGGTTTTCCTACTTTGTTTGGCTTCCTTGAAATTGTGGGAGGTATTTTTCCCTAAAAATAGACTTAGAAGAAGCCATGTAACCTTTGGAATCACTTGGACATTTAGTTGTACGTAAAGATATGAATTTTAAAAGTTGGTTGAAAATTCTGCCGGTATGACTCTTGTGCTAAAATTGTTAGATATGCTTAGTTTTGATGATGTCAAATATACATATAAATACCAAGAGCAAAAAGTTTGTATCATATACATTGACTAACCACTATATTTAATATAGATTAGTCCAAATTGAATTGTAGGTAATGATCAAGAGAAGAGAATAAAGAAAGAGAAACTTGCAAGTGATTAGTCCAAGTTGAATTGTGGAGAATGATCAAGAAAGGAGATTGAAGAAAGGAGATCTTGCCAAATATAATGAGAATATCAATATTCAAGTTTCTATGATTAAATGGAAGTTGGATGGCTCAATTCAGAGTTAAAATAAACAAAATAGCTCAGTTCAGAGTTAAAATAATCTTCACAATGAGCAAACTCGAGTTTACTACTTTGTGTAAATGACAAAATATCACCAAGAGGGGGTGAATTGGGTGATTTTAAAAATTCTTTTTGAATACCCCTGAACTTTACTCATAGAACAAAGATTAACAGAGAGAGAGTAGAAGAAAGAAGAACACAGAAGATTTATACTGGTTTGGTCTTTAACTCTTGACCTACATCCAGTCCCCAGACCCTCTAGGATTTTCACTATCACTTTAATCAATTACACACTTTGTACTCGAAAGTAATCCTCTCACTAGGATATACTCTCCCTTACAAGTTGTAATCAAATAACTCAATCTCAAAGTCCCAATACTTTGAGATTCTTACAATTATTTATAATCAGAAATAAACTCTCTAAAAGAGTAGAAAGATAAAAACTGAAGTTTAGTATATATGAAGATATTACACATATGAGTGAAATAGTATATGCGTTTTTATCGTTTGAGTGTTTTTGTTTCTGGTTGTTGGAATGAATTGAATGCTTCAGCTTATATATGGTGAAGGCAATTTAAGACCGTTGGAAGTATTCAATGCACCGTTGGAGATAATGAATATAGCCATTGAGCATTGAATTGCATTTTTTACTCTCGTAGCTTGATTCATTCCATAATCGCTGTCATTCTTCATTGACATTCTTTGTGTTCTTACCATTGGATGATTTGGCATTTAAATAAGGAAAGAACCCATAAATGCTTTTTGAATGTGCAGAGAATGATTGAACAAATCCTTGCTTCATTTTCTGAACTAGCATTTAATGTACCTGACGTAATCACTTGCTTTTTGATTAATCTTCAGTTAATCATCCGTTTGATCTTCTGAAACTCACTAACAAATTGACTAACATAGTTAGGAACAATAGTGAGTGATGATATAAAGCATACAGATCATACTTGAAGATTTAGCATTTACGAACATGGTGATTGTAAAACAAAGATGCGTTACACTCGAGTTCAATTCATCCAAACTGGAGCAGGTGACTCGAGTTTAACATTCTAGGCTCGAATCACTAGTTCGTCTTCTTTGAAAATAAGTTTGAAGTTTAAATGAAGATGTCTCGGTATGACTTTGGCTCGATGTTAAAACGTTTAACTCAAGTGCATGACTCAAGTCAATTAAGGTTAGTTCGAACCAAGCTCTTTGTTTAGAAATGAACTTTGAAATAACATCTTGGAAAAATTTGAAATCGTGTCAGCTCGAGTCATTAAATGACTAACTTGAGTCAACTTAGTTCATTTGAAAATGTGTATTCAAATCTATGCTCGAGTTAAAAACAATGTGCTCGAGTCAGGGACATGTATTTTGAAAATAAGTTTAAGTTCATAAAATATGGCTTGAGTCAAATAGCACAGGCTCGAGTCACTTTGAGTTCAAAATACTTTGAAAGTTGTCTACCTTGTACTGACTCGAGTTAACCAACCTGAAACTTGAGTCAAGTTGGGTTCAAATATTTTGACACCTCTCTGTCTTGTGTTGAATCGAGTTTTGCAACTCTTAGCTTGAGTCAAGTTTGACAGTAAGTTATTGGTTTAAGTTTGATCAAGTTAAAAGTATTTTGACTTAAATCATTAACTTCATTTTGTTTACAATTATCAGTTATCATCAAAACACATAGAGAACTAAGACTTTGCTACAGTGATTTACTCCTCAGATACGAGCCAACTCAAGTTGGTAATCAAGTCAACCACCATTGACTCGAGTTAGTAGAGTTTTCAGCACCTTTGTTCATCCCTATTCAGTGTTTCACTTGAGCAAGGTCTGGTTATTCGATGATATCTCCTAAACCAGAAATCGGATTGACATGAAACCAATTTTGTATGGAACTAGATTCCTAATACGTCATTTTAACACAAAATTCAATCCCAAAGGAGTTCAGATGAGAGATATATGAATTTTAGAAGTTGGAATTCAAATTCAC
>JAMWYP010000309.1:362500-380000 GCA_025563575.1 Acacia pycnantha | reverse complement strand
TGAATAAATCCTCCTCTATCTGTTGCAGGTCGAGGACTTCTTCCCCTTCTTCAAACTCCGATTCATATTTTTCGTAGAGAAATCTAAATCTCTGATCAACGATAGAACAAGATCCATTTTGAATCATATTTAAAGGATTCCTTGGTTCGGGCCGAAGAAGCAATGTCACTCGATCATTATCAAACTGACTGCAATCTTTTTCGTAGTGAGGATCCCACCAGAGCGCCTTCTACTTCTAATAGGCCATGAACTAGATCAGAATCATTCTCAACGAGTCCATAAGAAGTGATCCCATTTTTTTCATCAGGAACTCAAAAGATAAAGAAGTATCGTTAATCTCTTCATGCTCGTTCCAAGTTCGAAGTACCATTTGTACAAATAAGAATTCCCCCTCGTTACATGATTTCTTCTTTATATAGATAGATACAGGATCTACGGAGCTATTACTTAGAAGTACATTTTGTGAAACAGACCTCCCTATCTGATAGAAAAGGATCCCATGATCCTGAACCGATCTTAGATGGGATCGCAAATCCCATGTTTGTCTATGAAGAGCGGATCTAATTATATTAGTGTCTATAATTGATTTCTTTTGTATAATACTAATCGATAGGGCCTCATTGGTAAGTGCTACAAGATCTCGTACATTGGAACCCATAGTTATGGACCCGAATCCATTAGTATCGAACATTTTCTTTTCCAAGTGAAATCCCCTAGTATATGAAAGAGTGAAAAAGTACTTTCGTTGTTGTGGAATAACAAGCCTTCGTATCTTAATGCATGTATTTAATTTATTCGGAGCTATTAGAGCGGGATCCACTTTTTGGGGAATATGAGTCGAAGCAATAACAAGAATATCTCTAGTGGAACATCTTTCACAATCCCTGGAGAGATAGTTCACTAATAGACCAAGGGATATGTAATTCGACTCATTCACATTTAGATCATGAATGTTTGGAATCCATATTATGCAAGGAGACATTGCTTTTGCTAATTCGAATTGAAGGGTGAGATAGATAGAAAATCAGTATTTTTCCGGTATAATATCCATCATATCCATAGTTTCCATCATATCCATAGTTAGAAGCTCCAGCTCCAGCTCCAGCTCCGTATCAAGGTCACGGTCGATATCGTCACTATCATCAATATCGATATCGTCACTATCATCAATATCGTCATCGTCACTATCATCATCATCAATAAGAGAATCCTTAAGCTTGTTATCCAGGAACTTGTTCAAAAATACTGTAAGGAAAGGAAGATAGGAGTTTGTTGCTAGGTATTTGACCAAATAGGATCGTCCAGTTCCTATAGAACCTATCACTAAAATACCCCTAGGGGGGATAGGGCTACGCGGAGCGAAAAGGGTTTTCCATGAGATGGGAAATGAAAACTATTAGCCCCACACGGGGTTTGTGAATAAGTGATTGTCTGATAATGAGCAAGGAATTTCGAATATTATTGAAGAAGTATTAACATTCTTTTTTGGAGTGCAGAAAAAAAAGAAAAAAAATGGAAGAATTCATTTTTTTACATACTTTATATATACATAGAACATACATATATTCTTTATTCATCTCATCTAGAAAGAGTTAGTTCCCTATGTGTTTTGCTGATTAATAACAATTGTAAACAAGTATGAATGTTTTGATAAGCCAAATGAGTCAAATACATTCTGCCATCGCCAAACTCGAGCCTAGATAGGCAAGCTCGAGTTTTATGCTAACAGAGCATATCGAGCTATTTCGGCATGTAGAACTCAAGCTGAATATTTAAACTCCGACCTAAATCTCCATAGTATGTTCTTAAGAGTTTACAAATGTGTAAACTCGAGCCAGTATAAACATGCTCGAGTTTGCCTCACGGCGAAATGTTTTCCAATTGAAAACCATCTCTTTAAACTACGAGTTTATATTTTGTGTAGAGTTTGCTTATTTTCTATGGTTGTTAATTGATGAAAACTCGAGCCTAACATTCTTGTGTAGAGTTTACTCGTGGTTTGACAAACAAAGAAGAGTTTACAAAACTCGTAAACTCGAGCTTTGCTATTGCAAGCTCGATTTTTTCCTTGGCAGAGAGCTTCCAAGTTTTTCTTCATTCACAAACTCCAGAGTTTATGCTCAAACCTCCAGTTCTCTCGATAAGCCCTGATATAAACAAAGTCGAACTCGAGCCTGACATTATGAACTCGAGCCTGACATTATGAACTCGAGCCCTGTCATTGAAAGAGAATGAAGCAAATGTACAAACTCCAAAGTTCATATTTGAGCTCCAGTCCACTTTGGAATGACTAAATCTTTTAGGCATGAATAGTGTTAAACTCGAGCCTAATCACTAATGGACTCGAGCCTGCCTAGTTTGTGAAATATGATTTCAGGTGCTCGCCCGACAAATACTCAGCGATGCTTCAAACTCGAGCTGTCTTCATGAACTCGAGTTTACATGATGAGAAAATTTACAAACTCCGAGTTTACATCAAACTCGAGTTTGCCCCTCACGAAGATGAACTCGATACTCAAAGTGCCTTACGAACTCGAGCGACTTGGCGAACTCGAGTTTTAGTCGGCAACACAAATGATCGTTCTGATTTCATCTGATTAGTTTGAATTACAAACTTACCATTTCTATGCGAATTGATTACATTCATTTAAAGGATTCATATCTATATTTAACCACTCTAAATCCAGAAAGTTTCAGGTATTAGTTGGGTCAACCAGCATTGATTTCACGCGACAATTAGAACCTCTACAATGAAGAAGAATTCACGCGTGCGGAAATCAATCATCGAAATTCAGGAAAGATTGTGAACCCAATGGCTATAATCCTCAACAACTTGAATTTCAAATGAAGAATATGCAGAATTGAGAAGTAACGGTCACATAACAATTGGCCACTATATATGGAACAGATTACAAACTTCAAAGAGAAGAGAAAGCAAGCAGAAACGAAAAGCAAACTCAATAGTTACTCATACTTTCAGTTTTCTTTCTGTATTGTGTTTGTGATACTTAGAGCCTCAGTGTTTATCAATATCTACTCTGTGAGAGAGCATCATACATATTATTCAATCATTTTAATAATCTCAAGTCAATGAGACTTGGAGATTGGGATTTGATTACAACTTGTAAGGGGAGTGTATCCTAGAGAGGATAATCCTTGTGTCAGAGTACGTATCTGAATTAAGTGATAGTAGAAAAACCCAGAGAGTCTGGGGACTAGACGTAGGTCAAGAGTTAGGACCGAACCAGGATAAACTTTCTGTGTCAAGCTCTTCTTCCCTATCTCTTTACTTTCAGCTTCATCTTGGGTGTAAGGTTAATTCAAAAGATTTTAAAATCCCCAATTCACCCCCCTCTTGGTGATTTCCTTTCATTCTAGAAAGAGTATATCTCCAGACACCTAGATGGATAAATATGTATGATGATCTAGACTACTAAGAAATATGTATGTTGACCCATATTCAGTTTAATGAATTTGTGGAGAATAGATACTCATACAAATTAATCATGTGCCAGGAACCAGATTTGAACTGGTGACACGAGGATTTTCAGTCCTCTGCTCTACCAGCTGAGCTATCCCGACCTTTCGTGACGCATCATCCTCATTTTAAGAGATTACTTGAGTATATGTCAACTAAAAAAAAAAAGACGAAAAAAAATTACAAAGTTTCATCCAAGCCCTGGAATTTCTTGGATCTTCCAAAATAAGACTTTGTATGTTTCAGTCGGAGTAATGATATGTATTGTTAATCAGTCAAATGAGGATTCCTTGCTCAAAGATAAGATGCTCATTTGTACATTTATCATATAGAAACCTAATTTTACGTCTATCGTATATATTAGATAGAGAAATGCTCAAATTTTTATAAAGAAAGACAAACTCGAGTTTCGGCCATACAGAGAGCATTTGAGTTTTTCACGAACAAAGCAAACTCGAGTTATGTTTTGAAACTCGAGTTTTGACAAGACAGAGAGCAACCAAGATTTTCAAAGAATCCAAAACTCCAGTTTCCATGGGAAACTCGAGTTTAGACTTTTCAAAGAATTTCTTAAAAGTTTTTAAAGTTCATGAAAACTCGAGTTTTGCATCATAAGCGAATGTTGCTCAAATCCAACCTTGCGAAAACACGATTTCTCAATTCGACAAAGTTTTCAAAGTTTTCTCAATAAAAGAGAAAACTCGAGTTTTAGTTTTAAAACTCGAGTTTTGGTCTTACAGAGAAGTTTCCAAAGTTTTCAAAGAATGAGAAAACTCGAGTTAAGTTTTGGAAACTCGAGTTTTGGCCAGGCGGAGAGCTATGCTAATTTTGAACTTTTAAAAACTCCAGTTTTGTTTTGGAAACTCCAGTTTTGAGATTTTGGACTAAAACTTGATTTTTCATCAAGAGTCCAAAACTCGAGTTAGTCACTTAATGACTCGAGTTTTGCACTATTCACCAAACTTGTCCAAAATGCCAAATCGCGATGTTTGTCTCTGGAATGAGAAAACTCGAGTTTCAATTGATAACTTGAGTTTCGGTCTTTTAACAGAAATAACACTGAAACATGAAAACTCGAGTTTGGATGAACTAACTCGAGTTTCCATCGCAGAATTTGAATTTCGAACTAAACGAATTTGTGAAATGTTTGTGTTTGATCTCTATACTCTATATCATCACTCATTACTATTCCTAACTATGTTTAATCAGTTTGTTAGTGAGTTTCAGATGATTTAGACAGGATTAAATGGAGACTTAGCAAAAAGCAAAAAGCAAAAAGCATGTCAGCACATTTAATGAAAAGTGCAGAAAACTTACATACTTCTGGATAAACATTCTCCACACGTTTTGTAGGAGTTAATGTTTCCTTCCTCATCCAGCAACTGCTCCTCCAACGGATTAAAAGTCAGGAAGTCAACTCTGAACATCTGCACAGCTGGATTAACCAAAGAGAAGAGAGAAAAGAAGACCAAAAGCTTCACTAATCATCCTCTAATGTCTCCAACGGTTATATGAGGATTTACAACGGTCATTTAATGACCTCTAGCTATATATAGAGATGAAATCAAGTCTTCAACAAGAGAGACAACACACAGAAACGAAATACACTTCAGTAGTTCATTATTCTTTAGTTTTACGTATGCACACGGTATCTTTGATATATATTACATTACATATTCCAACACTTGTGTTGTGATAAGAAAAAGAAAAATTCCACTCAGATCCGTTTGTGAAAGAATAGAATGAATAAGAAACATAACGAATTTGGAACCACTAAAAAAAAAAAGAGGATATAGGATAAATAATTAGAGAGTTAAACGGGCCTTTTGGGGATAGAGGGACTTGAACCCTCACGATTTCTAAAGTCGACGGATTTTCCTCTTACTATAAATTTCATTATTGTCGGTATTGACATGTAGAATGGGACTCTATCTTTATTCTCGTCTGATTAATAAGTTCTTCAAAAGATCTATCAGACTATCATGGAGTGAATTTGATCAATTAATATTTGATTCTTTCTTCAACTTGGAATCGATTCACATCTTTTATTTGTCATATAAATATTCAAATCAAAAAATAGAGATTTTGGGTCTGTCTGGTCTAATCAATTGAAATAGTATTTCAGTACGTATACGTATGCTCATCCTTGATCCTTTCTTTTCTGGAGTTTCGATGGAAGGATCTCTTTACTAACGAAACGAAATCCTTACTAAGGAAACGAAATGTCGTCAACTCCATTTGTTAGAACAGCTTCCGTTGAGTCTCTGCACCTATCCTTTTTTTTTATTGATTCTCCCTTTCTGAACTCTTCTTGGTTTTCGTAAAACAGGATTTGGCTCAGGATTGCCCATTGTTAATTCCAGGGTTTCTCTGAATTTGAAAGTTATCACTTGGTAGGTTTCCATACCAAGGCTCAATCCAATTAAGTCCGTAGCGTCTACCAATTTCGCCATATCCCCCCCTTTTTTCTTTGAGATTAGAATCTCATTAGGATGTTTTTTTTTTCATTTAAATTATGAGAATTATGCCGGAATTATTGAATTTGTTAGATACCGATTCCTATACCAAAAAAATGTTTCTTTCTATTTGTATTTCAGATACCCATATTTGGTCCAATCAAAAAGAATTCTATCATTTCTGTATTCGCAATTCAATATCCATGGATATATACCACATATTCAATATACATGGATATATACCACATATTCAATATACATGGATATATACCACATATTCAATATCCATGGATATATATCACATATATATATTTTTTAGATGCCTCTCCTTCTAGCGGTTTTCTCATACAATTTGGAATACTCGAACGGTCGATTCTTTTTTTTTCGTCTTAGTTTTAACCTTTCCGAAGGAATGTTTCATTATGATCGGAATTGGGCCTTTCCCTTTCTTTCATTTGTTTTTATTTTTATCTTTTTTCCTTAGAACGGATAGGCCTTATATAACATAACTAAAGATAACTAATATAACATAACTAAAGATAACTAATATAACATAACTAAAGATAACTAAAATGGATGGAAATCTCTTCTTTTTTTAGACTAAATAAAAAAAGAAATCGATTTCTATTTATTAATTTAGAATAGCTAGACCTACTATTAATTTCAAAATCTCAAATTAATTTAGAAAAGAATTCGAGTTATTTCTATTCTATCTATTCTATATTAGAATTATATTATTATTTATTTATATATATATTTCTATTTATATATATATTTCTATTTATATATTATATATTATTTCTATTTATTATTTATTAATATTATTATTTATTAATATTAATTCATTTTATTAATTTCTACTATCGATTCCTCTTCTAAGTCATCATTAGCCTCGCCGGTGGCGTCCCTCGGCTTGTCGTGAAGCCGGGCGAGGGGTGCTAGCCTATACGACCCTTGGCGTAATTAATGCTGACGGATGCGCATTAAATGAGCAGTCACGTCGGCCTTGCTAATGAATGAAAAGGCGCTTTTGCCCCGTCGATTGGGTTTTCGAAAGGTTTATACCCGCCGAGGCCTCCTCCGGTGCCATTTTACCCAAGTTGTTACGAAGAAATTCTCTCTGACAATTTTCGCTTTCGGAAGATAATCCGTCTCGTGAGCCATCTTCATTCCGCAACTTTCTTCGAGCATCTCCATATCTTAGGCGGGTATTATTGTTTTCTGCCTTTTTCTTTTGTTACGCTCACGATCTGTTTGTTTCACTATAAAATTGCGTCGTACTTAGTTGAAGCTACGGGTAGATTTCTTCATTGAGTGAATTTTCGCGTAGTCTGTTTTCAATTCCCACATTTGTGCAAAAATCCCCCTGTTTTTCGAGTGAGCCGTTTCCTTTTCAGTTCATTGATCGTTAATTCCTTTGAGAGAGTGGTTCCAAATGTCGAAGGACATAAAGGATATGACCCCCGAAGAACGACTGCTTGTACGAATGCTCACGACTTATTTCTTGCGGGGATTCCTCCACAGCCGACTTGATTTTGGGCTCCTGCCGACACAATCTTGTCCGGCTCCTCAAGCTTCATCGCCGAGTCTGTTGACTTGGATTTTAATCTTACCACAAGCTGTGGAATCCCGCCTTCAATTTTTGACATCGGGTATGCTAGGAAGATTCGATCTTGTTTATATTTTTATTTGTGTTAGGTATAATGGCGTCGTCTTCTTCTTCCCACGCGGTGAGTCGAGTCTGGAAATGCAAACCGCGCTAGCCCCCACGGGATTTAATTGAACAATTCCCTTGGGTTACCGCGAAGTGTTGTCCTATCGGTCGAAGGCGACCATAGAAGACTTGGAAGGTCTCCCGGTTCAAGAGACTAGCACCTACTCTCTCTGTCTCCGGAAGAGGAAGAGCTGTGTGCTCAGTGAGGGAGGAGCCACAACTCCTTTTTCTTTTTCTATGCGACTACATCACCGGACTTGGGATTCGCTTTCCCTTTTCCGAATTTCAAATGGCCACCCTCCAATTCCTTAGTGTAGCTCCCTCGCAATTACACCCCAATGGATGGGGTTACCTAATTGCCTTGAGTGGTTTTGCATGAGCCTTGGTGCGCCTTGCACCACCTCTATGTTCTTCTACTTCTTCACCCCCATACCTCTCGTTAAGGAAAGAGCCGCCGGAGCTCAAGGGCTGGACGTCCATTCGGGAATAGCCAGCCGGCGTTTGTTTACCCAGTCTCGACTCTTTCAAACGCTTCAAGAGCAACTTTTTAAAGTTGTCGCTAAAGCAGCACAACTCCTTGGTTCCTCAAAGGGCCGGACTACGCAAAAGTCATTGGGAATTTAATTTGTATTGGTGTCAAGATCACCACAACGTGTCCCCTAGCGCCTATAAGGTAGAGCGGTCCAATCTGTTTGAAGCTTTGAAAGAAAAGCCATCGGCTATAATAGACCATGTGAAGGCAAACGGTACTGTTGGGGCCGGCTCCTTGGTGGCCCTATATCGGGCCGAGGCTCAGCGTCGAGATGAGATGGTGTCAAGGCCGAGTATGATATTTCTGCTGTTTAAATATCGGCGTTGCTCCGCGTCTTAGTAAAGTATTCATCGTTTTTGCCTTCCTAGTAGCTAACACGGTGTCCGTGTTTTGTGCGGGTCTCAAAATGAAAGAGCCGCAATATCTTTACGGGATCCCAGGCCAACAACTAAGGGGAGAAGAGGTCGGCCCGGGACGCGGGCAAGTCGAAGGTCGGAGAGTCATCGAAGCGGGCCGAGCCAAAGAAGCTCAAGGTCGGAGAGTCGTCGAAGCCGCAGCGATGCCGGGGCCCATGCGTCTATCAGAGCCTCCCTACCGCGGCCTCGCCGCCTCCCAAGTCGGCCGACGTCGGGCCCTCCTCATTGCACGATACCCGGTTCCCCCTCGTCCTTCAAGCTGTCATTCCCGTTCCCATTTGTGGAGTAAGGGAATTGCAGAAAGAACTCGGCATCGCACTCCTGCCTCCTACCCGCTATCAAGAGCCAGTACCCTTGCGGGAAGTCGATGTACGAGATGTCCGGGAATTGGGAAATGCTTTCTGAGAGGTCTTGGTTTGACCCAATCTTTTCTCACCCTCCACCACAAGTATGCGGAGGCTAGCGGACTGAGCGTGCCGTCGAACGCGATGAAGCTGCGAAACAATGGCAAATCGCTTGAGCGAGTTCCGGGCTCGTGAGGTTCAGGTGGGGAAGGTGGAGTTTGCAGAAAGAGACCCGGGGTCTCTTGGCCGACTCAACGTAATAATTGAGGGCTTTAAAGCGGCTCAAGCTAGCGGCGAAGAGCGGTTGAAAGCCATAACAGTGAGAGGACAGGGTCAAAGCCGAAGGAGCGTCTTCGGCGCATCGGCGGCGGAGATAACCGGCTTCGGGAGTTGCTGCGGGATCCGTGGTGGAGCGTTTGAGAATTCTCTTGCCCGGATCCGGGCTTTGAACCGGGGTCGAGCTCAACACTACGGGGCATCACTTTCGGGCCTATGTGGATGACGGGCAGTTTGTCCCCTATGTGGAACCTCCTGCAAACTCAGAGACCCGAATAGACGGCGATGCGGCCGTCTTTGGAGGCGAGCGGGGTGAGGAAGTCTCGGCCGCCCCAAGCTCGTGGGTTGATTTTCTTGATTTATACTTTGTATATTAAATAGGTTGTGTTACGGCATTGACTCTTATTGAGCAGTTGGCCAATCGGCCATTTTTGCATACGATTAATAGTAGATGGTAACCTAGCAATCATAATGCATCATATAAGAATATAACTTTACCGATTATTGCGGTCGGCCAGGGCCAAGGTCATATGAAAGTAAGCGAGAATCTGCGAACGCGCTTCTTGGTCATAAGACCATAATGTTTTAAAGTGCTAGTGTTTGCCTTTGTCTTATAAAATTCTGGTATTGTAACAGGGTCATCCAAAGGCAAATGAAAATTGCCACTGCCGGGTTCGGTTTTGTCCGATAGCGTCAGAGCATTTTGACTGATCGAGTGCATGACATTTTCTATTGATACCGGAGTAAATAAGCGTGTACGAGGCTGCGATAGCTATCCGGACCTATTTTCTTCAGTGAAAAGCTAGTAACAATTTAATCTTGAAAAAGACAATGTTTGGAATTCAACAAATACTCTCCAACGAGTTTCATTCATATTCGACAAAGCAATTGTTACGAAGGGAAAAGCCGGCGAGCCAACATTGAACAAAGAACATAATGGAAAAAGATGCTTTAAGACAAACAAAAGATAAGCCTAGCGAAATACGCCTTTAACTTGTCCGCATTCCATGTTCGCTTGATTGGGGCTCCGTCCAAATTTTCCGAATGTAAGCTCCTCTCTCAAGAGTTTCCCGAGCGCGATAAGGTCCGTCCCAATTAGCCGCAAGCTTGCCGTCTTTGGAATTCTTGTTTCCAATGTCGGCCCTTCTAGGACCAAGCAACCGGGCTGGAATGTCAGTGGTCTAACCTTCTTGTTATAACGAGCCGCGATCAGTTGCTTCATTGCAATATCCAGACAATGGGCGGTGACCGGGCCTCATCGGCGGATCCAACTCGGCGCTAACGCCTCACTATTGGTTGTTTCTCCTTGTGATAAAATGCTCTTCTGCGCCAAGACATCATCCCTATTTCGACGGGAATCATAGACTCACGGTAGTAGGCGGCCTATAAGGAGTTTCTTGAGTGGATGTACGGCGGTTGTTCGGTTTCCCCAAAGAACAAAGGGTAGTTGATCGGCCCAAGAGGTGTCGGCCTCCGGCATACGTTTCTTCAAACCATCAAGGATGACCTTATTGGCGGCTTCGGCTTGCCGTTGGACTGCGGGTGTTCCACGGAAGCAAAGTGATCTTGTATTCCGTATTCATAAATCAAATCACGAAATCCGACTCCGGTGAGCGAGTTCCATTGTACATTACTATCTCGGTGGTGCTCGAACCGCGTAATTATATTAACTTCAACAAATCGTTGCACACGTGCGAGGAGATCGTTGTGAGAGGTTCGGCCTCAATCCACTTGGTGAAATAGTCTACGCCACGATTAGCCACCGTAGTTGCCGGTCTTTGTCTTGAATGGCCCCAGAATGTCCATGCCCCATTTGTAAAATGGCCGGGGGCCGTGATGGAATGCGGCTCGGCGGGGCGCCAAATAACTCGGCATGTTTCGACAACTATCACATTGTCTTACAAGGGTCTTTGAATCCGCCTCCAATGTTGGCCGGTAATAACTTTGCTCGAAGGGTTTTACGCGGCGCCTTAGCCCCATATGCTGCCAGTTGGCCCCTCCATGAATCTCGGCCGGGACATACCGGCTTCATTTGGGTTCAAACACCTTAGCATGGGAGAATGTAATCCCTTTCGGTAGAGTTGATCCTCCGCCATTGTATACTTGGCGCGTCTCGAACCAACATTTTGGCTTCCATTGCATCGTGCAGGATGAGTCCACGTTCAAGATAGTCTTCTATTGGCTTTTTCGGTCAGATTCAACCGAAATAGCCATCATGCACACCGGATCTTCGAGATTTTCTTTGGACAACCGTGCGGTGACAACCGGCTGCTTAGTGCTTGCCAACTTTGACAAAATGTCGGCTCTTGCGTTTTCTCCTCGAGGAATATGGGTAACGGTTGCTTCATCGAAGTCTGACATTAAGTCCTTGGCTTTTAGGAGATACTTGGCCATTAGTGGGCCTTTAGCACGATACGTACCCTCGATCGAGCCGCCACAAGTTGGGAGTCGGTGAAAACCTTAACTCTTGTGGCCCCATTTTCCTTGGCTTGAAAAAGCCCGGCTATCAAGGCCTCGTATTACGCTTGATTGTTCGAAGTTGGGAAGTTAAGATGCAACGAATGCTCAATTGTAACCCCCTGCGGACTCTCAATGATGACTCGGCTCCACTTCCTTTCGTGTTCGACGATCCGTCGACATACACCTTCCATTCGCCCGCCATCGTATCATCGCCTAGTTGCGGGGTGAGCTCTCGATGAAGTCGGCCAACGCACGTGACTTGATTGCATGGCGAGCTTCATAGGTGATGTCGAACTCGGAGAGTTCTATCGCCCAATTAGTCATCCTCCCGCTAGGTCCGGCTTATGTAGGACTTGTCGAATTGGGCGGCTTGTTCTAACAACAATATGGTGACCACGGAAATAAGGTCTTAATCGACGGGCCGCAATAAGCGGGCGAATGCCACTTTCTCCGGCTTTTGGTATCGGACCTCGGCATTACTGCGGGGTTACTGCGACAAAATATACGGGAATTTGTCCGTGTTCCGCCTCTCTTACTAAGGCGCGGCGGGCCTCCTCGCCGATGGATAAGTAAAGGAAAAGACTCTCGCCGAGGTTGAGGTTTTGAGAGGGTGGAGGATTGGCCGGACATTGCTTTATCTCTTCAAATGCGTCATCGCACTTTGAATTCCACTCCACCGATGCCTCCTTCTTTAAGAGCACGAACATGGGCAAAGCCTTCTCTGCGACTTTGGCAAAAACACAGTTAGGGCGGCCAATCTTAGGTTAGCTGCTTGGACTTCTTTTTATTACTCGGAGCCTTCATCTCCATCACGCCCTACATTTGTCGGGTTGGCCTCAATGCCTCGGTTAGTCGGCATGAAACCCGGGAACTTTCCGGCGGGGACGCCAAAAGCACACTTGGCGGGTTCGGTCGGATTACGTAGGTTACGAGTTTGGCAAATGTCTGCTCCGGGTCTTGTATATGGCGTTCTTTGGTCCAAAGTTTTGACGATCATGTCATCTATATACACTTCCACATTGCGGCCGATCAGTGCAAAGACCTTATTCATCATCCTTTGATATGTAGCTCCGGCATTCTTCAATCCGAAGGGCATGACATTGTAGCAATAATTAGCTCTTTCGGTAATGAAGGCCGTCTTTTCTGATCCTCTGGGTACATCGCTATCGATTATATCCAGGAATATGCGTCCATAAAGGATAGGAGCTGGAATCTGAGGCGTTGTCCACCGGTTGGTCGATGTTTGGCATTGGGTAGGAGTCCTTCGGGCACGCCTTGTTCAAGTTCTTGTAATCTGTACAAACTCTCCACTTCCGTTTGGCTTTTTACCATCACCACATTTGATAACCGGGTTGTATCTTGAATTTCCCGAATAAATCCGGCTTCAAGCAATTCTTGGATGTGAATTTCCAATGCTTTCCTTTTTCTGGTCCGTGGTTCCTCTTTCTGCGACAGGGATTGAGCCGGATAGACTTCTAGTTTGTGACAACAAAACTTCGGATCTATTCAGTACACGAGATGAATTCAGGCGAAGACATCCTGTTTTCCTTCGGGAACTCCACCAAGCTGCTTTTAAGTTCGGGAGATAGGTGTTTGCCGATCTTAGTGGTGCGGAGAGGGTCTCCTACCACCAGATCTTCCGGGTCTCTGCCGGCTCAGGCGTACCTCCTCATCGCGGATGTCTAACTCCACGGTATTAACCGTCGTCGGAGAATCCCGGTCCGAGCGGTCGGATAGGCTGCTTCTTTGGGGCTGTGACGAAGATCCGCCCTCCCAGTCGACGGTTTCAAAGTAGCCTTGTCGAGACTCTTTTTGATCCCAGTTACCGTGACCACGGTTCCTTGGTTGCCTATCACTTTGAGTTTTTGATGCTTAGTAGATACCAGCATGTCCCACTTGTGAATGGTTGGCCTTCCCAAGATTATGTTGTAGGGTGAAACGAAGTCGGCCACTATGAACCGCACTCTTTCGGACTTGAAGGCGTTTTTGACTCCAAGGGTGAGCCGGAGGTCGATAAACCCCTTCGGACGCGATTGTTCTCCATTAAACCCGATGAGGTTGTCTTGCAAGGCTTTAAGTCGTCCGGTCCGGGCTCATTCTTTTGAACGCCTCCCAACTTAGTATGTCGGCCGAGCTACGGCATCCACAAATATCCGCTTGACTCGGCGGTTGGCGGCTTGTCCGGTTATCACTAGCCCATCTTGATGGCGGGGACAACGTCTCGAGGTCGTCGCTTGTGAAAAACAAAGGCGATCGTGCTACCTCGGTGTGATGTTCCTTGAATTTTGGTCGGTCTCGACGGATAGGACTTCTCGAAGGTATTTCCTTCGGCGGCTCATAGTATCTCGCCTCGCCCATTGCTCCGTGATTACGTTACGGTCGAATTCGGCTTACGGAAATCGTCATCGACTTCGGGGGCCTTGCGCTTATCTTCACCTTTTGAACTTTCGGGGGAGTCTGCTGCGGTTCTTGGTCTTTCGTTTACCACCTTTTCCTTGATGCTCTATGACATCTTTGTTGAAGTTTGCCTTCACAAACAAATCGTTCGATTGCATCACGGAGCTCGTAACATTCATCAGTTGTATGACCTCGACCATCATGGAACGAGCAATATTTAGATTGGTCTACCCGGATCTTCGGTAGGACGGAGACGAGGTCGATCGACCTTCTTCATCTCGGTTGTTGACACCTCCTTCCATACTTGAGGCCGAGGCACCGTCGGGTGAATATTTCTCGTACTTGCTCCGTGATCGGACTTGCCACCCGGCTCTTGTTTTCGTTCCCCCTTACTGCGGGAATCCCTATTTACGTTATCGGAGAAGTCTCGACCCACAGGAGGGGGGTTCTATCATGGTCCCGCCTTGGATTGGGGTGGTTTGCCATTCGCATCGCTCGACGTCCAAGTACTTCTTTGAGCGGGTTATGAAGTCGTTGAGATTTTTGCCGCTCCTTTAGGAATGATTCGGCCGGGCGGGACTCTTTATCGAGGCCGTCCACCAACAAGTGAACGTGTACGTCCTCGTTGAGTCCGCGCACTGTAGTACCGCATGATTGAAGCGGTCGAGGTAACTTTGGAGCGGCTCTCCGGCCCATTGCTGATTTTGGACGAGAGAATCTTGGGATTTTGGTTGCCGTTTGCTAGTTGCGAAGTGCAACTCAAAGGCCTCGGCAGTCTTCAAAATTGTGGATCGACCCAAAGGAAGAGTGTGGAGCCACTTCAACGCCGGCCCTTTTAACGTCGCGGCGAAGATCCGCGGCACGATTGGTTCCTTGAGACCTCTAACCGACATGTGAACGTCAAAGTCTTCTAAATGAGTCGTCGGGTCTTGTGTGCCGTCGTACTTTGTCAACTCGCCCAAATTCGGCTTCTCGGGAATCGGGCGTTACGGATTTCCTTTGAGAAAAAGCTATTGTGCATTTGGTGACATATCTCCGTCGTTGGAACCCACTTGGAGGAATCGTCCTGTCACCTCGATGGTTCCTCGCACGAGGTCGACCTTCTTCATCTCGGTTTAGGTTTCTCCTATTGGCCCTCCTGCTTTGTTGACGGTTTCCGCCTTACACTTTGTACGTGCGGCGAGCCGAGCTCTCGTCATCGTCGTCCTCTCTCCAAATATATTATTTCTATTTATTATTTATTAATATTATTATTTATTAATATTAATTCATTTTATTAATCAAATTTTATATTAATAAAATGAAAAGAATATTCAATATCAATATATTTAAATATATTCCAATTTGGAATTCTATTCATTTTCTAATTTTAGATTCATATTATTACTTTACTATATAACTATATATTTGGATTTCTTTACTATATATTTCTATTTAAATATTGATATTTTTTTATATTGAATTTAGATTTAGAATTAATTGAATTTAATATTGAATTCTAAATTCTAATAATAATTAAATTCAATATAAAAATATTAGAATATAAAATAAAAAATAGAATTCAATTTAAATATTAAATAAGAATTTAGAATTCAAAAAAAAAAAATGAAATATTAATTAAACTTTAATTAAACTTTTTAACTAGAAACTTCTAAATTTATTAAAATAATCAAATTAGAATTCCAAAATGAAAAAATAAAATCTTATTATACTAATTAAGATAAAGATATTAATAAGATGATATTAAGATAAAGATATTGATCATTAATAAACATATAATTGATTATTGAGAAACATAATATACTTAATAAATAGATTGAAATATATTCTATTAATCCTTCTCTTCAAATTGTTATATGTTCTTTATGTGCTAGAATAGAAAAAAAAAATGGAATATTTATTTGAAATTCTATATTCTTTTCTATATTCATAGGAATTCTGTTATCAATAGCTAAGAATAAAGAGTTAATAACCAAGATCTCAGTAGTTTATTAAATTCCTATGCATGCACAATTTCTGTTATGTGAGCCCGCTTAGCTCAGAGGTTAGAGCGTCGCATTTGTAATGCGATGGTCATCGGTTCGATTCCGATAGCCGGCTTTTCTCTATTTGTTTTGATTTTTTATATAATTGATAATTTGGAAATCAAAGAATATTGAAATTTTTCCCATTTCCTTTTTCAAGAGTCACCGATCTATTATGTCGTAGGAACTTCCAATTATGAATTCAAATTGGGGGAGTTCGATTTCTGTAGAACAAATCAAGAAAAGAACCCCCTTTTTTTTGTTTTATATATACAATAAGGTTCGGTCGGATATTGATATAATTAGTAGATTTCGCTTGATTTATCATATTTCCCATTTAGTTTAGTTTGAATTTAGGTTTATGAAATTAAAAAAAAAAAAGGAGTCTTTATGTCGCGTTACAGGGGGCCTCGTTTCAAAAAAATACGCCGTCTGGGGGCTTTACCAGGACTAACTAGTAAAAAGCCTAGAGTCGGAAGCGAACTTAGAAACCAAGAGCGCTTGGATAAAAGATCTCAATATTGTATTCGTTTAGAAGAAAAACAAAAATTGCGTTTTCATTATGGTCTTACAGAACGACAATTGCTTAAATACGTTCGTATCGCCAGAAAAGCGAAAGGGTCAACCGGTCAGGTTTTACTACAATTACTCGAAATGCGTTTGGATAACATACTTTTCCGATTGGGTATCGCTTCGACTATTCCTCAAGCTCGCCAATTAGTTAACCATAGACATGTTTTAGTTAATGGTCGTATAGTAGATATACCAAGTTATCGCTGCAAACCCCAAGATATTATTACAGCGAGGGATGAACAAAAGTTTAGAACTCTGATTCAAAATTATCTTGATTCACCCCCCCGTGAGGAATTGCCAAAACATTTGACTCTTTACCCATTCCAATATAAAGGATTAGTCAATCAAATAATAGATAGTAAATGGGTTGGTTTGAAAATAAATGAATTGCTGGTTGTAGAATATTATTCTCGTCAGACTTAAACCTAACTAAAATAACAAGAGATTTTTACTCCCTTCGCGTCTAAGTAAGGGGACCAACAAAAAACAAAAAAAAGGGGTAAGGTGTTTGATTCGGGAATTTTCCCTACCATTCATCTATCATAGACATGGATCAGGTAGGAAGATTTTCATTCCTTGCCCCCTCTTTCCAGTATTTGCAGTATTCCCGAAATTAGGAATAGAGAATCCACACCAAAGAAAGTTGGAATAATGGTACCCTTTGTTATTTGAAAGATTGCGGTCAATAATATTGATGAATTAGGTAAAGGTGCGGAAAGAGAGGGATTCGAACCCTCGGTAAACAAAAAGCCTACATAGCAGTTCCAATACTACGCCTTAAACCACTCGGCCATCTCTCCTACATAATGATTATGTCCCAGAAACCGAGT
>JAMWYP010000309.1:352500-357500 GCA_025563575.1 Acacia pycnantha | reverse complement strand
TTCACGGAACGTGAGAAGCAGATGAATAATCATCCGCTTCCGGAAGAAATCGAAGAATCTCTTGGGAATCCTACAAGATCCATTCGTTCTTTTTTCTCTGAAAGATGGTCAGAACTTCATCTGGGTTCGAATCCTACTGAGAGGTCCACTAGAGATCAGAAATTGTTGAAGAAAGAACAAGATGTTTCTTTTGTTCTTTCCAGGCGATCGGAAAATAAAGAAATAGTTAATATATTCAAGATGATTATGTATTTACAAAATACCGTCTCAATTCATCCTATTTCATCAGATCCGGGATGTGATATGGTTCCGAAGGATGAACTGGACAGTTCCAATAAGATTTCATTCTTGAACAAGAATCCTTTTTTTGATTTATTTCATCTATTCCATGACCGGAACAGGGGGGGATACACGTTACACCACGATTTTGAATCAGAAGAGAGATTTCAAGAAATGGCAGATCGATTCACTCTATCAATAACCGAGCCGGATCTGGTGTATCATAAGGGATTTGCCTTTTCTATTGATTCCTCCGGATTGGATCAAAAACAATTCTTGAATGAGGTATTCAACTCCAGGGATGAATCGAAAAAGAAATCTTTATTGGTTCTACCTCCTATTTTTTATGAAGAGAATGAATCTTTTTATCGAAGGATCAGAAAAAGATGGGTCCGGACCTCTTGCGGGAATGATTTGGAAGATCCAAAACCAAAAATAGTGGTATTTGCTAGCAACAACATAATGGAGGCAGTCAATCAATATAGATTGATCCGAAATCTGATTCAAATCCAATATAGCACCTATGGGTACATAAGAAATGTATTGAATCGATTCTTTTTAATGAATCGATCCGATCGCAACTTCGAATATGGAATTCAAAGGTATCAAATAGGAAATGATACTCTGAATCATAGAACTATAATGAAATACACGATCAACCAACATTTATCAAATTTGAAAAAGAGTCAGAAGAAATGGTTCGATCCTCTTATTTTGATTTCTCGAACCGAGAGATCCATGAATCGGGATCCTAATGCATATAGATACAAATGGTCCAATGGGAGCAAGAATTTCCAGGAACATTTGGAACATTTCATTTCTGAGCAGAATAGCCGTTTTCAAGTAGTGTTCGATCGATTACGTATTAATCAATATTCGATTGATTGGTCTGAGGTTATCGACAAAAAATATTTCTCTAAGTCACTTAAGTCACTTTGTTTCTTTTTGTCCAAGTTTCTTCTCTTTTGTCTAACTCACTTCCTTTTTTCTTTGTGAGTTTCGGGAGTATCCCCATTCATAGGTCCGAGATCCACATCCACATCCATGAATTGAAAGGTCCGAATGATCAACTCTGCAATCAGTTGTTAGAATCAATAGGTCTTCAAATCGTTCATTTGAAAAAATGGAAACCCTTCTTATTGGATGACCATGATACTTCCCAAAAATCGAAATTCTTGATCAATGGAGGAACAATATCACCATTTTTGTTCAATAAGATACCAAAGTGGATGATTGACTCATTCCATACTAGAAAGAATCGCAGGAAATCTTTTGATAACACGGATTCCTATTTCTCAATGATATCCCGCGATCAAGACAATTGGCTGAATCCCGCGAAACCATTTCATAGAAGTTCATTGATATCCTCTTTTTCTAAAGCAAATCGACTTCGATTCTTGAATAATCGACATAACTTCTGCTTCTATTGTAACAAAAGATTCCCTTTTTATGTGGAAAAGGCCTGTATCAATAATTATGAATTAACGTATGGACAATTCCTCAATATCTTGTTCATTCGCAACAAAATATTTTCTTTGTGCGGCGGTAAAAAAACATGCTTTTTTGGAGAGAGATACTATTTCACCAATCGAGTCACAGGTATCTAACATATTCATACCTAACGATTTTCCGCAAAGTGGTGACGAAAGGTATAACTTGTACAAATCTTTCCATTTTCCAATTCGATCCGATCCATTCGTTCGTAGAGCTATTTACTCGATCGCAGACATTTATGGAACACCTCTAACAGAGGGACAAATAGTCAATTTTGAAAGAACTTATTGTCAACCTCTTTCAGATATGAATCTATCTGATTCAGATTCAGAAGGGAAGAACTTGGATCAGTATCTCAATTTCAATTCAAACATGGGTTTGATTCACACTCCATGTTCTGAGAAATATTTACCATCCGAAAAGAGGAAAAAACCCGAAAAGAGGAAAAAACGGAGTCTTTGGCTAAAAAAATGGCTTGAGAAAGGGCAGATGTATAGAACCTTTCAACGAGATAGTGCTTTTTCAACTCTCTCAAAATGGAATCGATTCCAAACATATATACCATGGTTATTTACTTCGACAGGGTACAAATATCTAAATTTTTTATTTTTAGATCTATTGCCGATAAAAAAATTTGTATCCATTTTTCATGATATTAGGCATAGATCAGATATATCATGGCGAATTCTTCAGAAAAAATTGTATCTTCCACAATGGAATCTGATAAGTGAGATTTCGAGTAAGTGTTTACATAATCTTCTTCTGTCCGAAGAAATTATTCATCGAAATAATGAGTCACCATTGATATCGACACATCTGAGATGGCTAAATGTTCGGGAGTTCCTCTATTCAATCCTTTTCCTTCTTCTTGTTGCTGGATATCTCGTTCGTACACATCTTCTCTTTGTTTCTCGAGCCTATAGTGAGTTACAGACAGAGTTCGAAAAGGTCAAATCTTTGATGATTCCATCATACATGATTGAGTTGCAAAAACTTCTGGATAGGTATCCTACATCTGAACTGAATTCTTTCTGGTTAAAGAATCTCTTTCTAGTTGCTCTGAAACAATTAGGAGATTCTCTAAAAAAAATATGGGGTTCTGTTTCTGGCGGCAACATGCTATGGGTACGTTCTAAGAAGAAATATTGGAATCTCATCGATCTCATAAGTATCATACCAAATCCCATCAATCAAATCGCTTTTTCGAGAAATACGAGACATCTAAGTCATACAAGTAAAGCGATCTATTCCTTGATAAGAAAAAGAAAAAACGTGAATGGTGATTGGATTGATGATAAAATAGAATCTTGGGTCTCGAGCAGTGATTGGATTGATGATAAAGAAAGAGAATTCTTGGTTCAGTTCTCTACCTTAACGACAGAAAAAAGGATTGATCAAATTCTATTGAGTCTGACTCATAGTGATCATTTATCAAAGAATGACTCTGGTTATCAAATGATTGAACAACCGGGAGCAATTTACTTACGATACTTAGTTGACATTCATAACAAGTATCTAATGAATTATGAGTTCAATACATCCTGTTTAGCAGAAAGACGGATATTCCTTGCTCATTATCAGACAATCACTTATTCACAAACCCCGTGTGGGGCTAATAGTTTGAATTTCCCATCTCATGGAAAACCCTTTTCGCTCCGCGTAGCCCTATCCCCCCCTAGGGGTATTTTAGTGATAGGTTCTATAGGAACTGGACGATCCTATTTGGTCAAATACCTAGCGACAAACTCCTATCTTCCTTTCATTACAGTATTTCTGAACAAGTTCCTGGATAACAAGCTTAAGGGTTCTCTTATTGATGATGATGATGATGATGATGATAGTGACGATGACGATATTGATGATAGTGACGATATCGATATTGATGATAGTGACGATATCGACCGTGACCTTGATACGGAGCTGGAGCTTCTAACTATGGATATGATGGAAACTATGTATATGATGGATATGATACCGGAAAAAGACCGATTTTCTATCTATCTCACCCTTCAATTCGAATTAGCAAAAGCAATGTCTCCTTGCATAATATGGATTCCAAACATTCATGATCTGGATGTGAATGAGTCGAATTACTTATCCCTCGGTCTATTAGTGAACTATCTCTCCAGGGATTGTGAAAGATGTTCCACTAGAGATATTCTTGTTATTGCTTCGACTCATATTCCCCAAAAAGTGGATCCCGCTCTAATAGCTCCGAATAAATTAAATACATGCATTAAGATACGAAGGCTTGTTATTCCACAACAACGAAAGTACTTTTTCACTCTTTCATATACTAGGGGATTTCACTTGGAAAAGAAAATGTTCGATACTAATGGATTCGGGTCCATAACTATGGGTTCCAATGTACGAGATCTTGTAGCACTTACCAATGAGGCCCTATCGATTAGTATTATACAAAAGAAATCAATTATAGACACTAATATAATTAGATCCGCTCTTCATAGACAAACTTGGGATTTGCGATCCCAGGTAATATCGGTTCAGGATCATGGGATCCTTTTCTATCAGATAGGAAGGGCTATTTCACAAAATGTACTTCTAAGTAATTGCTCCGTAGATCCTGTATCTATCTATATAAAGAAGGAATCATGTAACGAGGGGGATTCTTATTTGTACAAATGGTACTTCGAACTTGGAACGAGCATGAAGAGATTAACGATACTTCTTTATCTTTTGAGTTGTTCTGCCGGATCGGTCGCTCAAGACCTTTGGTCTCCACCCGGACCTGATGAAAAAAATGGGATCACTTCTTATGGACTCGTTGAGAATGATTCTGATCTAGTTCATGGCCTATTAGAAGTAGAAAGCGCTCTGGTGGGATCCTCACCGACAGAAAAAGATTGCAGTCAGTTTGATAATGATCGAGTGACATTGCTTCTTCGGCCCGAACCAAGGAATCCCTTAAATATGATTCAAAATGGATCTTGTTCTATCGTTGATCAGAGATTTAGATTTCTCTACGAAAATTATGAATCGGAGTTTGAAGAAGGGGAAGAAGTCCTCGACCCGCAACAGATAGAGGAGGATTTATTCAATCACATAGTTTGGGCTCCTAGAATATGGCGCCCTTGGGGCCTTCTATTTGATTGTATCGAAAGGCCCAATGAATTGGGATTTCCCTATTGGGCCAGGTCATTTCGGGGCAAGCGGATCATTTATGATGAAGAGGATGAGCTTCAAGAGAATGATTCGGAGTTCTTGCA